>JAQGBQ010000040.1:0-58397 GCA_034698485.1 Vertagopus arboreus
TGTATGGTGGGGGTTTATGGACCCTCAGTATAGAATACAAATATAGATTTTCAAAATTCTTGTTCAGAGTGACCCTATTGGGTCGCAACCACGGGTTTTTATAAAGTTGGCCAAGAGAGCTGAACTTTTGTATTATGTTTACTTGTAGTATCTAAGTAATGAAAACAACATGAGATTCCGATAAATGTTACTCAAAGTGACATCACGGGTTTTTTTAATAGTTGGGTTTGAAAATTAAATTTTTTTGTGATTACTAGTTAACCTGTTTAAATTATAGAAGCAAGTTAGATTAGTAAATAAAATCAAATAGTCTAACAAGCTAGTCTAACAAATCTTTAAAAGTGGGTTTAAAACCCAATATTGTATCAAATTCTGGCTCGGGCCATGCAAAGCTGTACTGGAGGTTTTTGATAGTTTAACACTAGAAAATCATAACTTTAAAAAAACTTTTTTCAAAGTTTCCTAATTCCAACCTGTCCTTTGTTCTCTAAAACTACATTTCATTAACTCAAGCTACTACAACATCTAGCAACGCACATCGCGTTTCGGATCCGGTGGTTATCGAATAAAATATCAAACAAGTCGGGCATTTTACAAATTTTATCAAATGTGGATTGGAAATTGTCATCAACAAGTTTCATAAAAATGACAACATTCATTTCTGACCGGGTCTTAGAAGTCGTCACTAAACAAATAAAGTTAAAATTACCCTCGTTAAAAAATACATCGAATTTGTTCCAAAGGATAATTATCCTGATTTTCCCCACTTTGGTCCGATTAAATCCTTCTGGGCATATTTTAAAGCCTTATACTCAAACTTCAATATAAGACAGACGTCTTTAGAAAATTTGAAGCTTTATGAAAAAAAATTGTAATAGAAGTTAGGGAAATTTCCAGAAAAAAATTAATGCAAAATATGACAAAGAAAGTTCTATAACTATATAGTTACAAGAAAAGTTGAATGGTTGGATGTTGGTTAAATCTTAAAGCTAACTAATTGAAACACCACATCTGCAAAAAGTTTTGAATTTCATAAAATATTCCCATTGTTGCAGGCACTTTTTCGGCGCAGTCCACATCTATAATATGCATCCTTTACTACTTTTAGAGCAAAATATCTACCCAGAGTTTTAGGGATTATAATGATAATAAGCTTCAGTTTGTTCTGATTAGCACTCAAGGCCACGTCAAAGGGAATTACTTATTTGGATTTATGTGTTTCTGTTGTGAAATTCTGTTTAAAAAAAACAGAGATGGGACTTGCACAGGTCTGTCCCAAGAGTAAAAGCCGTGTGACAGACAAAGTAGAGAGGCTCAAAAATACCACAATCTTAGAGTATCATTTGCTTTACCAGTTGTGGCTTTAACCTCTGAAGACGGATTTGTCGGATTTTTATGTCATTCTCGGTTTGCTCGAAGGCATGCTAAATTACCGTAGGTTTTTACACTCCAGTACTTGTCCTTTTTGTTTCACTGCTTCCAAAGAGTTTCCATTGATACTTTTCCCCATTGTTTTGTATCGACTTTAAGTCTGTATGGATCACCTACCAATGAATTATATTGGCATTTCTATTATTAGTAAAGACCAGAAATGTTACCCAATATTATGCAAACGTAGGTATGGGATGGATTTGGATGGGAGTGGTAGTACATTCATTAGTACGAATTCTGGTTCACCCCAAAATTCTCCCTCGGAGAAAGCACATTTCTAATTCTTTCAGGTGTGAGGCTTAACTTAACCTTTTCCATTGGTGCTTTTTACTTATGGCACTGCTGGAAATGAATACTGAGTTGGGTGAAAAAATCAATACCTATACGATGGTAATAAAATATCCCGAGTTAGTTTGTTCGATCAAGCTGGCTATTATTAAAAAGAGGTTACGTGAGTTGAGTGAGGTTCTGACTTGAAGTGAATTGACTTTGTACAAAGACTTTCCAAGATTTTGACAATATTCTTGCAGAATATTCCCAAATCGTTTCAACAGATTTTCTCATAAACACAAAGGAATAAATTACTATCGCATTTCATTACTCAATCGGAACATTTTGCGGTTCAGATATTTGTTCAAGTGTTTATTCTGTTTTTCAAAGTTCAACAGACTAGAGGATTTGTATAGGATATTCTGGTTTTCCCTTGACGTTGATCCTGTGATTGGTGGACTGTAAAATGAAAAGTTTATGGATCAAAAGAAAGCAAGTTGCAAAAAAGACACAAGGTATTTTCTTCCATCATATAACTCGACTGAATTGAAACAGAGTATTTATTCCATATATCTGTAATTCTTTATAAGCAAAGTAGTTGCTAAAAGCCGTTGCTTGTAATATTCTTATATGTCTTTGAATTTACTCATTTCTTGAAAGAGCTCAGAAGAGCTCTGTAAGTACTACCTAATAAGTAGGTTATTTACGATAAAAGAGTTGAACAGAGTAGGATTATGAAAAGCTTTAGATTTTAGGCCGATTTTGAACATGCATTTTAAGTTGATATTTTTGTTATTTTAATATAAGTAGAAACCTTCAGTTTTTCTTGAATGTCAATAATATTTATAGCCATATAATAATAAAGGCTTCAAAAAATGAGCAGAGAAAACAGATCACCTTTCAACGGCCGTTCAGAAAACGGAAAGGCGTGTACAATTTCATGTTTCAAATTTAATTTCCTGCTTTAACATGAATTCGGAAGTATACGAAATAGCATGCGGTCGAATGGCAATGAATTGACGATACTACAACAACGAATCAAAACTTCTACTCTTAGGGTGTACTTTTAAGGGGTAATTGTGCTAATAATATTAAAGAGAATGAAATACTGGAAGTGATCAATTATGAATCTGAACTTCATTTCAACTAGTAGAATTATGTTCTCGAAAGTAAGATTTGTTCGAGTAATTAGTAAACACAAGAGAGGGGATATATATAACATTATTATACCTAGTATAGTGGACTGTGATTAATCTGTGGTACCCTGACTGTCGAATAAATATTAAATTAGTACGTAAACCAACGAGCATAAAATGGGGATAGCAGAAATAGAAAGGTTTAAATTAGGTTTCAACATGCTTTCTATTCTTTGCTTCTACGAGTTGATAAATATAGGGCTCTCAGACTGGTTGACCTGGTCGTTTTGTGTAATGTATGACCTTTTATCGCCAGAAGAAGCTGCATTCATTCAAAACATTTTTCAAATGAATTCCTATTGGCATTTGGTGGTTGTTATATTACAAGGTGTGTTCCAGTGAAGTATGGATGTTCCCATTTACAAAAAGAGAACAAGAAAAAAGTTCTAAAAAAAGCAATGAAGACGAATTGAGGACATATTTTGCTAAAAAAAACTTCCTTCGATTAGGCGATTTTGGTTTTAAAAAAAATCTTTATAAGTGGTCAAGGGGTCAACTTATAATAGGCACTTATGTCCTTTTTTCACAATCGGATTCAGTTGTTCATCCCCATTCGGGTTCCGAGCGATTCTAGCTGATACTTTTGAGTAAACAAAACTAAAGCAGCAATCGAAAGAAAAGTAAATTGTGAACTGGTCTGCTTGAACTTTGCTACTTTTATTGAAAAACTTTTACTTGTGATCCAAAAGGTCTAGAACTAATTTCAAATCGATAATTAGGATGGTAGTCTAAAGCAGAAGATATCCAGCTGATTTGCATTGTGTTTTGCTTTTCATCAATTCTAAATTTATGGCAACGCTTGATGAACAAAATGAAATGCAACCATGACTCAGGATAGATACACAGCATGAAATGACTGAATCCATCAGTCTATTACAAAGGAAAATCCGGTACAGTCTGAAAGGCTGTCTTTTCATCTTTTCGTTCAACTTACGCCAACAACTTTCTCCTTTCGCATCTTTAAATATAGAGCAGATACACTGATGGAGAAAAACTTTCTTTCACTATTTCAAATAAATTTAATTGAGTGAAATTCGGAGACATGTTTGTTACTCTGCCTGAATTGACAAAACCCACCGTGATCAATCATCCTTCTAGTTTCTGACTTCTAATCCTACTTTTTTTTTTGCTTGAAGACGATGAGCTTAAAATTAAATTTATTTTCAACTCTCACTGTAGGACATGTCGTTCTTTGTATCTAAACAGAATTTTAAATTACATATAAAAGTGCAGAATGCTTTATTCATCACCAATACGTGTTTTCTTATACAGAATATATTAATGTTTTGAACATGTCGTAGTATTAATCACAGTTCCCCTTAATTTTTACAATAATGCAGGGCACATAATTACAGTATCAATTTGTTTTTTGTATAAGTACATAAAATAAAAGATGAGTTTGATTTGAATGGGACAAGTGTCATTTCCAAAAAACATGTCTCCGGTTTATTGAAGAACTCTAAACGTCACTTGATTACTTGCAAATATCGCCATTTCCTGTCATGCTTTACCACCAAGAACTAAGAGACATTACAGAGGGTTAGACACTTTTGTTTTGACAGAGGAAAATGTATGTATGAATGTAACTTAAGACATGCATTTGGTATGTTTTAAAAAGATTAATCTTCAAAAGAAACTACAATTCAGAGCATTTGTAAACTATAAAAGTGAGGTACTCGATTTTGTTGTCCAATTGCTTCGGCGGATCAAAACGTTTTTGGTCCCCGTTTTCGGTGATATGCGACAAATATGTTTGAGAATGTCAAGTTAAAATTTCGTTTCAGTTTGTTTACTACTTTGAAAGTTATTTAATTGTTCCTCTGCCAAAATAAGCCTGTATTGAAACTACTCTGTAAATTTCAATACCTTAAGAAATGTCGTTCCTAATTTATTTCAGCTATGAAAGCGGCCATTCTGATTCAAAGATGGTATCGACAGTATTTGGCTCGTATGGAGATTAGGCGACGCTATACGTGGAACATCTTTCAAAGCGTGGAATATGCTGGAGAACAAGATCAGATGAAGGTATTATACTAAATATGAATTCAACTTTTCTAACTATCTAACAGACATAAAAATTTGAATAGTTGGAATTTGTTTCATGTTTAATCGTTTTTTATTTCAGCTATACAACTTCTTCAATGCTCTACTGACTCATATTCCTCAAAAAACCGCACTTGAGGATGCAGGATATTCTGCCAAAGACAGCCTCAACGAAACGGGCTCTCTAGATTCCTCTGTCTCATCAGGTAACATTTGCAATACGTCCCTATATATGATCAAAGACATGTATTTTCTACTAAACCAAGCAAGTAAATTTTCAAACGGGTTCATAAAAAATTTACATTCTGAGTGTATGAATCACTCACAGCGTTTGATAACATTCATACTATTTTAAATTCTTTTAGGCTTATTGCTCATCTCTCGTGTTATTTTCATGCAAATTTTTACTCAAAGGATTTTTTTAAATTTCATGTCATGGTGAAGATTTTGTGTTTTGTGTTGGCTTGTTGAAGTTGCAAGGATCATTAACGTTTTCTTCTAGGGTAGACTCTTTTAAATCCCCTGTGGATAAGCCATGCTTTGTTTGCTTTTCAGTATAAATTACTTATAACCTCATTTTTTATCAAAAGCCACGAAGATCAGATAATCGAGACCACTGCGTCATTCATTATTTTATATAGTAATATTTTATGGCTATTTTGTAATTTTTTTTGTTACATTCATTGCCAGAATGTTGCTTCTTCGAAATATCCACAATATGAATCTCAGTTGACCAAGTTCCCTGTTCTGTGGTTCGACTTTTAGTAGGATAAAGCCAATTCAGTGCTTTACAAAAATGAATAAAACGGAATGAATGAATTTGCTTTTGTACAACCCATTGTATTCCCGTAATCCCGTATGTAATCAATATGAATTCATATCGAATGGCACTGGGATTTTACAAGCTTTCCCTCATCACATCAAATTTGTGATTTTGTATTCTTAGCTGAGATTCAAAACCGCCTGATTTCCAAACTTTATATTACACAGATATATAAATGTATGTGCTATCAAATCTATTTAACATATATGTTCGATTTTGGCGTTCGTAAGGTACATTTTACACATCAGTAAAAAGTTATGAGTAAAATATTCATTGTAGAAAACCATAGTTGTTCGTTTAACTTCTTCTGGAGAGACAGAATGATTTGCATAAAAATGCTAATCTGATTTTGCTACATCAGAATATTATAAATATTCTGTCACTCTTTTCAGCTCAATTGGTGGATTTGATTGACCAACAAACTTGTACAGGTCCAAAATTCAGATCAAAATTAGTTTTCCGTGGGGCATGTGGTTAAACTAAACTTAACTAAACAACGCTTGACTGGTGTCTATTAGTTACTTCATGCGTCAGTAAATTGAATCTGTTACTACTAAATTGTAACACTGCCACAGAGAATTCTCTGTCAACTAGTCTCATTTCATCGACGGTTCACTCAAGCATATTTCTTTTGAATTTGATACATAATTTAACAAACACTGCTCCTGAAATCCTACGGAAGATGATATTGCGTCTCAAAATATGGAACTCGAGAATAGGAACTGGTTCCAACAATTAGAAGTAGGCAGTCAAGCTATTGCCAGTCTTGTAACCGTTTTCCTCGAAAGAAAGTCATTAGAGGAAACAACACAATAGTAAGAGAGGGATCAAGGGCAGTCATTACTTAAAAGTAGTCCTAATTGAAGAGAAAATACAAACGGGTGACTGGAATCCTAATTGAATGTAGAAACTCGTGGTTAAATAAAACAGGATTATTGACTTTGAGGAATTGGGTTTGGTTTATACAGGGGGAGATGGATCAAGTACTGGTGGCTCATCCCGAAATCGGGTTAAATTGAGAAAGCGGAAACTGTTTGCTGGAAGTGGAATGGCTATTGATCTTGAAGATATTCCTGTCGACAGTGATTACAAAGGACCTCACATCAAACTTCCAATGACCCTTCAAAACCTCCAGGAATTAATTGACGGTTTCAAAGGCAAAAAGGTAAATGCCAACCCATGGCATTCATCATAATTTCCATTTTTCGTACTTTATTTTATCCCTCCTTCGCAATTTTCGTACGTATTTTGTACATGTAGATCAAACATTTCCCCATCCTTTCTCTAATGGATATGCTTACTCCAAGCAACCAAGCGAAATTTGAAAAGGTTTAACTCAGTATAAAGCCATTTGAGTAGCTACACGAGTACTATTTGCCCTAACTTTGAGTAAGGTTGAACTATAGGCGTAAGATGAGATGGTGGATAGTGTGTCAGTAAATATTTTGCACAATTTACACGTTTTGTCTGAACAACTTATATTGTAGAAGGAAAAAGATCTTATGTCTGTATTTGTTGTCAAACTTTCTTGAGTTTAGGAAATTCACTAACTCCTTCTCAGTCTGGATTGCGAAGGTTTTATTCAACGAGTTTACTTTCTTAACAGTCTAATTTACCATTACCACATACACAAAACAATTACGAAAATTTTCTCCGTTTTATTTATGAAAACTTTTGAGTATTTATTTTCGCATACCTTTTTCTCTCCTTTAATCCTTGCATTTATTTATGAACAGGTTTAAATAAAAACCAAATTTATGAAATTTCTATGATTGTTACTATTCTTCAAAGTAGTTTTGTTTTTGCTTTACGTTTAAACTCTAGACTTCATATTGAAGCAATTAATTGTAATGTATTATGTCCTGAGTTTGACATTACACTATTATGTATAGTTAATAACAAACATGTACGCCTAGATCTTCAATAGCTATTAACAAATTGGGTTATTTCTAGAATTTGGTCATTCATATTTGGTAGGGTAATGAGCAGTACATTGTAAAGGACAGAAGTAAAGTCTAGGCGAACCCTTGACGTATTGTCAATCTATGTTTGCAGTAGACACAACAGAGGAAATAGGTTTGTCATATAAATGATAAAGGAATAAATTAACATTGAAATGTACTGCGGCACTAATTAAGAAAACAGAGCTTTGTCGGAATCACAGTCTAGAACCTAGACTCTTAGGACACGAAAAGAGAGCTGGAGAAGTCATTTCACGGTTGGATAGGATACAAGAAAATCTAAAGACAAAGGTGAAATTAGTCAGATTAGTTTGCTCAAGTAAATATCATAAGCAACGAAGCTGCAACACAATTAAGATCACATAAGAAATTCAGATTGTGCTTCCTTTTGAATTAAATATCAGAGTTCATTTTATCGTATGCGACATTAAGGAAGGAATAGTTATAATTTGGCATAAAGCAGCCAATCACAATACTCATCATGAAGCAAGCATTAAACGCTTCACGTGAATACTAATTAGTAATCTGAATAACACAGCAAAACAACATCCGCTTATGGTTGATAGCAACAAAGATCATCGTTGTTAACATTACATTGCTTTCGGGGTATTATCGCCTATACGTTAAGAAATACTGCATTTCTTTCCCCTGTTAAGTACCATTCATGACGATGATAACTTACTTTACTATTGATTTTTATTTTATCAAATTCGTTTTAAAACTTAACATTTTAGTAATAATAAAAACATTTAAAAAACATTTTCGTAGTGCTCTCCACTATCAATATTTTTAAACAATAAATCTAGGCTAGGTTCAACATCAAACTAAGCCTCATCTAAGGTAAACTAAGCTAATTGACCTTAACCGAAAATTACGATAACTTATTTTACCCTATTTGGAAAAAAAATTCTGCCACTTTCAGATCACTTAGCCTTACTCCAATCAGCTTTGCCCAAAATCTAAGTTAGTAGTTTTTTCTATAGTTTTGAGTTTGGACGAAATACGGGTTTCAAACGAATACACAAAATCGAAACATTGATCATCCAAGTACAAAATCGTAAATTTTCAAATATAATTCAACTTGGTTAAAGGAAAGAGGTAAAATATACTAAATTTGAGTTTCTCCATTCTGGAGTAAGTATTCTCAATCTATTAACCAGAATTTTTTATTAGTCTACGAACTTTAGTGTAAGCGGTCGTAATGCACTTTGATGGGATTTTAGTGTTTTGCTAGTAAAGAGTATTTACAAAAATAGTAGTTTAGCTAATCTTAAGTATGTTGCTACGCTCAAACAGCACAGAAGTGCTTTATTGATGGGTTTACCGAAAAACGATAGAACTTTTAACTCTTTACGATTTCAAAAGAAAAGTTTAGTTATTAAAGTTTCCTGCTAATAAGTAATGAGAGGATCATTACACTTAACTCCACTCATATTATACGAGTATTTGAATTATTGAGAGTGCGGTTTCAATCATAATCGAAACCAGATCCATATTAGTTTTCATCATTAGTTACACGGAACATTTGATACCAATCTCGAAGTTGAACGTTGTAAGAAATCGAGGCTCTCGAGCTGAATCTTTTGAAAGTTTTATACTGCACTCATCCTTGAGGTTAGTATGGGAGATAGAGAGTTTTGTGTCAGCACTCTATCCGTAATTCTGTTCTGGGATGAAACTCGTGAAAATGGCACTGAAATAATGAAGAGTGTGGAGAGAACAAAAGCTTTTCCATGTTGTTAGAAGAACAGTTAATCTGAGTACCTTCAACCTTGTGTGTTTCTGTCCACCTGTCACTCTTCTACCTACTTACTCTGATTATTCCTTCGGGGATTCACGGGGATTTTAACAAACTATCTAAGTCACCCTTAACCTTTTGTCATTGTCAGCAACATTTTTTTATACTTTACAACAGATCCTACATGTCCGATATGTGGCTTTGGTGCTAAGAGCCGCAGCTGCGGCTCTTCGAGGACGACCAAATTTCAACCAGCCGTCAACGGCTCTTTCAAAGCAGATCACGATTTGTGGGGACCTACATGGGAAGTTGGATGATCTTCTTGTAATATTTTATAAGGTGAGATATAAACTCAATCAATCTGTCTATCAAAAATTCCGAAGCTTTCGAAGAGTTTTGTAGCTTTCTTAAGATGCTTTTACTCTTGAGAGTCCTCGATGCGTTTACGATAATTGTTTACGCTTATGATGTACTTTGCTGAATACAACGACTTTTGTGTATGATGTCCATAAGATAAAAAAAACTTTAGAGAGTAAAAGCCTTAAAACAGCCAAATTACTTGTAAAAATGGTACTACCTATTTTATCATTGCTTCTCGGGTAGTAATAAAACGATAATATATATATTCAAAAAGTATTACCCTTTTAAAAAAAACTATTTCAGTAGAAATTTATTGAACTAGTAAAATTTTATTTAATATGCGAATAAAAATAAAGCAGGGTCTCATCCAATGGTGGACACATTCACAACTTTTGTATAAAAAATTTGGCAGACCAGTTCAACAGTTAATCCTTAGAAGTGCTTTGAAGTGATTTCATTTGATTTCGACAGTTGTTGATAATAATATGATAATTAATGAAAGACGCGATACTTCTAATTTAAGTTGATATGCATTATCTACATTTAAACATTATGGACTGGATAAAAAATTTAGCTAGATATGAAAAATGATCAAAGAGTGCTTAGAAGAACGCTGTAATCTAGATAAAATTGTGGGCTATCGTTGACAGCAAAAAAATGGAAAATCACCCATTTTTTTACAAGAATTCACAAAAAATTATATTTTCATTGGTGACGTTTTTTTAGAGACTTAAAAGAATGCATCAAGTTGGATTATTTCTAATGGAATATTTAAAGTCCGAATAGCTCATTACAAGCGCGTTAGAAAAACTCGAAGATAGCAAAAATAACTATTTCAAAAATGTTGGCCTTTGACCCATAAAAAAGTCCAATGAGTCCGATTTCGACGAGAAAAACGCCTTTTGAACCGTTACACCGCGGGTAACAACAGGATTGTGTTAGCGGCCACCAAAATTACCCTCATGACTCCTCACCCTGACCTATAATTTAGATAAAATAGTGTGCAATTTCCGGGCCTCTATACCTAGTACTATAATAAGTGTTAAACTAATTAGGCTAATTTTTATTTTTTAAAAACTATTTTACGTTGATGTATTTTTATACGCCGCTGAAAAACAAAAATGAGATTTTTCAAAAATCTTAAGGCGATTTCAGCAATTTTTTCTGTCAACAATTACACACTATTTTATCTAAATTATAGTATTTTTCTTTGCGGTAGACTCTTTGGGACATTTTGACTATTTCGTCGAAATTCTTATCCAGCCCATAGTGCAGTGAAAGTAAAGCGTTGCTTTCTTCGTAAAGTATTTATTGTCCATGAACATGACATCCCTTCTTAGATTTTAAATTTGTAATTACCCCATGACATTTTAATCCTGATTGTGTCTATTTTTACAAGTAGGTATTAAGGATATTATATTCAAATTCTAGTGTGCAGTAAAAATACATTTAGCATATGCAACAGTAGCATATTGGTGATATTTTGTTTAATAAGAATAAGACAAGATTTGGACGAAATGGTTTAACAATTTCAACTTATATCAAAGTGCTGAGTGTTAACCGTAACATTTCGTCACTTTACTAAACTTAATTTTGGAGTGAAAGAAAACTTTGGAACTTAAAGACGTTAACAGAGTACTAAGAGGTAACCATCGGTTTTCGTAGTCGAATGAGTACATTTTATGACACTAAGAGAGAATAAAAGCCGTCAGACTTAATTAAATTTTCCATTAGAGGCACCTACATATACAATGTATAGCAAAGCTCTGACCTATTTTTCTTGAGTAACA
This sequence comes from Vertagopus arboreus, assembly GCA_034698485.1. Classification (NCBI taxonomy): domain Eukaryota; kingdom Metazoa; phylum Arthropoda; class Collembola; order Entomobryomorpha; family Isotomidae; genus Vertagopus; species Vertagopus arboreus. Next base: position 11,613 of record JAQGBQ010000040.1, read on the forward strand.
GACAATACACTAGCCGAAGAGAACGTTAACTTTCAGACATTATTGATTGTCTTCTGTTAGGCATTAGACAGATGGCTTTTTAAATCATTAATTGTTCATAATATTTTAATGGTAATCGAAATTTGAGTCTCTCTTAACAGCATCACAGACGTCATATAACAAAATAAACTTAGCTTCATCTTTTCATGCTACCAAGCATCTTCAATAAATTGAAGCATCGCACGGATTCTGCTTCTTCGTGTATTTCAAGATGTCTGATTCAGATCAAAATTATATGAAAAATCCATGATAGGAAACTGCAAGGATTAAAGTCATCATGCACGGTCTGCTCTCAGTCTAACCTATTATCTGTTGACAAGATCAATTTATATTTATTCTTGGCTTTTTAAAATAATTTTATGTATCTCGTTCAGTTTTCGAGCTTGTATTTAGAACCTTGGAATTTGCTGAAAAAATTTTGCTAGTGTGTGCTTAATTGGAGTATACTTATGTGAGATTCCTTATTAAGTATAGATTTTATTTTATGTATATTATGTGTACTTTCGAAGTTGATAAAAGTCCAAAAGCTTAGGTCTCCTTTGACAAAAGACATAAATCTGTTTTAATTAGCTAAATGAGAAGATGATTGATTTAAATAAACGGACGGATAGAAATTTAAAAGTAAAGAAGCTTATATGTATTATCAGCTCGCTTGAAGTCAAGCTTGTTAGTATATTCATTATTTCTAAATTAAATTGAAAATGCTGAAGTATCCAATATTTTTACAAAAGACATGTCATAGATTCATTATTTAAAAAAACATAACTGTTTTAACGGAAAAATACTAAAATCAATTTCGATGAAGAAAAAATGAACTAGGTGAAATCAAGATTGTAGACCGGATCAAACTGATTAGCTGTAATGCACTGCCTAACCAATACTTCATGGCTAGTAAATCAAAGGTGACATGTATCAAAGGGAAAGTTGATTTTGACATTTATAATCAACAAATAACCTAAATCGGTGAATACATGCGACGCATTTAGTCTGTAAGCATTAGATGAGTGAAGGATTTACAGAACAGGTAATAGTCCCGAATGTTCTTTATTTCTAGAGAAACTGGTTTACACCAATAAGTCCGACAGGTTTTTTGTCTGACTGAATCGATCAAAAAATCCATTTCTACTTTACCTTAATAATCACAATGCTCACATTTAGCAACTCTGCATGCAGTTTCTAGGTAGGCTACTTATTTTTTTCAAATTAAAATAAGAAACAGGTCGATCGACTAGTCAATTATAGCTTGATCAGATAAATGCTTTTTCTGGAGAAAGAGTAAATAGGTAGCTACGTTAAATAAATAACTCTTATCGAGAGTTAGAGATTTATTCCGGAAACACATTCCTAACACCAATCTTAACCAATTTACCTATACAAAATAACTGCCTAGTGACCTTTAAGATTGAAGGAATGGATTATAACAAATGCAAAAACGATAACAAATGACTCTTTTGTTTACCTTTTCTGTTTGAATATTCACTTTAGCTCGCTTAAAAAATTCCTAGAATGTTAAAATTCTTTGTCCATATCTAGCTTAATCGATGTCTAAGGATTTATTTTATATTTCCAGAACGGGCTTCCTTCTCCAGAAAATCCGTATGTGTTTAATGGAGATTATGTTGACAGAGGAAAGCGGAGTATCGAGATCTTACTCATTCTTCTCACATGCTTTCTTCTAAGTCCAGAATCCGTTTACTTAAACAGAGGAAACCACGAAGATCATATAATGAACATGAGGTAAGCTATACAGTGAGATTGTGACGGGACTTCGATTAGATATTTTACGCAGTCCGTTAATTGATCAACGAAGCATGACATTACCATGTCATATACTCGACTCGAAATCATTGTATTCAAGTTTTAAATGAATGGTTGATTTACAAATAATTTTTAAAAATAAATATCAAGTTTCATTGAATCCTACACCTACATACATTTATTGGGGATTTATTGTCGAAATAATTGTGTTCAGTAGTAAAGATAAAGAAACAAAGTCTAAAAAACTCCGTGTTTGTTGGTTCTATTTTAGATACGGCTTCATTCGAGAAGTTCGCCTCAAATACAAGGTAAGTTGTATCCGTTGTGTCCTCTTGTATTTTATTAGAACGGTTACTATAAGTCACGAATAACTTCGTCTCTGGAGTTGGCACAATTTAGTACGGTAACAACAACAGCACTTCTAATAATATTACAAAAAGTCGTTTAAATGAATTCAGGTCTACATATATATAAACGACATAGAAGAGACCACTTGGTAAATAGCCTGTAGGCGTACTGACTTTCTTCTGAAGTAAAACAAGACATTGCTTACTTTCTTTCCTTTGGCTAGTTTTCTAGGAATTTTTGTTGAGGTGATTTTTTTCTGTGTAATTTTATCAATAGCCTCAATGGCTTGTCGGCTAGAAAATCTGAGAAGAGGAAAGAAAGTGTCCGTCGTTATTGAATGAGGAAATAAATTTGATTGAATCAAAGAATAGGAAAGCCTTTTCTGACACGTTCTTCAGTGGCCGAGCTTCCTTTCACCATTGCGGCGGATCTTCACAAACGATCACAGAACTGAGAGAAATGTAGACAGACTTTCAAGGGCCACTTCACATACAAATAGAATCTCTTCAAGTATAAATCAAATCTCGGGTTCCAGTTCCGAGAACTGTAATAATCCTTCGGCACAATGTCTATGTGTACCACGCAATAATTACAATGTGGTGTAACCTATAGCTCCTATTTGGTAAGAGCATGACTTGTATTCTTTAATTCCATCAAGTTGAGTAGAATATAAACCGTCATTGTACATATAGGATTACACGTTGATAAGTACATTTAGACACTTGTACAATGTACTACTCGGAACAATTTTATTGGATGGCACTTCAGGGCAACTTTTCTGATAACCTGTCCAGTCCTCTGGTGCATTGTTTGTTCTTATGCTCATATTAGAAATGTGTTGACAAAAATACGAACTGGCGGAATGTAATACGTGAACCTCAATTTGTTGGGGGGATTTTGATTTGACAAGCTTATTACCAACTGAAGTTAAGTAGTTTAAAATTGAAGTGTAAAATATTATTTGATCTTTGTTGGAGTTCAAGATATTAATTTTGAACAGGGTGAGGTTAAACCATTCCGGCTCGTTTTAAAGTAAAACAATCTAAACCGGCTGTTTTGCAGAACGTTACATCTTGCATTGCCAATCGAAGGAACTACAAGCTTATATTTATTACTAATCATTATTAATGGATTAAACACATTGATGATAATGTATTGTAAGTTTTGTTTTCAAAATCTCCAAAATCAAGAAAGCATCATTCCTTGTCGCGCATTTACTTGACTTGTCTGGCACATCCTTTAAGAAAATCTCATTAACGTTGATTTTAGATATAATTCAAGTGATTGGTAATACTGTATTCCATATCTCGTAAAAACTTGCGTATCGATCTGTTACCAAACAAATGTCTCATCCTCTGTATGATAAATGTATAATGGAAGTCTTCAAACTTATGCCAAATAATGGTGAACATTAATCTCAACAAAGATTGACTAATATTTGTTGAGCATCTCTTTTTTTATTTCGTCTAAAATAACGCGCATTTTGCCCTGCTTCAAGAAACGATAAGTGTAGTTTGAATAGAAAATTGATCACTTTGAAGCCATTAGCCATCGAATGAGGAGTCAATATGATAACGAGGTTACTTTGATGTGACATAGAATAGGCATGCAATTAAGGTTGTGATGTGTATAATTACAATCAGTACTGACACGAATCTCATGATTACATCTTATCGTCAGCTAGTTGTAGATTTCGTACCAAGAAGTATTATATTGAAACATCAGTATTACTCAAGATGACAAGATAGTGTATAGTAATCAAAGCAGAACTAAATTGTAACAAGATTAGAGCTCATTTCAGCATTGACAATCAGTAGTTAAGACACCGATTGGAACGAGAAACGACAATGTAAGTGAAGAGCCATTAATTTGATTAGGAGTCTATTGCTTTCTGGGGACTGTCTTCAGTACTTTCGTGCTTTATGAGACTAAATCGCAGAAGACAGGAGGTCAAGACTATAATGGTTTTATTATATTATTGCCGAGTTACTCATCGTCGATACTCCAAAGCGACTGTTGGTGGCATTACCTCAGTCGTTTTGAATTATTCATTAAACTACATAGTTCTACAGTACCACTCTGTTAAGATTAAGCTTAAGTAACGTAACTCAAGCAACTGAAGTCATCAAGGGTCCTTTGTAGTTGGAATCTGATATCTTACCTGATTTTCTCATTAATTCGTTTTTTCTCCAAGTAACACTATATAGGGCTACAGTTTTTGTCAAGGCTGAAATTAAAACGCGATTTTGAAAGCTTTCGAAGCTGTATTTTTTAAAGTAACAGGATGAAATAACCATTGTTATACATTTAAACGTAAATAGTTGAAAAGTCTGTATCAAATAACAGTTATCCAATTAGGCTTCGAGAAAATTAAAGACGGTAAGGAATGTGGAAGGGTGAATAAGGTTCTAGAAACGCAATAACTCTTGATTCTAGAGCAGCAAATCGTATTTTTAAAAAAAAATACATTAAACGAAACTTGATTCTCAAAAATGTCTCTTGTTTGTGCTGAATTTTTTTAAAAGCAAATAATCAAAAGAAGAACGTTCTTTGCAAGTATTTAATTTCAAATCCATAATGTAAATGTAATCATGGTCTAAGGAACTATCCAATTTCAATAGTAACGAATAAATCAAATGAGGCATCGAAATACAATAGAGCAAAATACTTTTCAACTACAATTACAGCTGGGTACACTTATGGTTAGTAAAATAAGAAATTGAAAATGCAAATGCTTTCCTGCCTTCCTTCCTTGGTTTAGTATATAGCAAGTTTATGGCTTGAAGTAGTTGTTAAAGCAAGGCAGAAAAGTTAGAATTAAAGTCTTCAGTTTTTATGGACTCTTACTTGATACATCTGCAGAACAATGAGTACTTGCAAATGCCTGCAATTCTATACTGAACTGGGTTTTATGGCTAAAATAAAAGGGAAAGCAATCTTAGAGTTGAGGTGAGAAACTGGTCTACAGTATTCCTTTGTGGGTTTTGAAATGCGGTTTTCTGTTCTTCTATAATTTCGCAGACCCTGAGGGAGACTCAGCTATTTCACAGTTTCATTGTCAGACCGAAACCTAGAACCGTTAGATATTTTCCCCAGAGAAGTGTTTATCGGGATTTGCATCCTTCCTTTTTTGCCACTTGCTAATAAAGTTATTTTATTTTGTTCATTTCATTGTCACTATCATTAGCACTTCCCATCGGATGAATTTTTCGCAAGTTTATACCTCTGTAGATTTGTAAGTCTGGTCGGTTTCATATTCAATCCTTGTAATTCATAAGTAATGGAGAAATATGTTCAGAAAATAAAGATCTGGCAAAAATATAAATATCTACTATTTAAAAAAAACTGTTTCATTATCTCGTGAAATCTTTTCATAGCTTTCAAAATGAAGAAAGATTTACTTCAGAATAATGTTTAATTTGGATTTCGTATATTTTGTCGTTAAATTGGAGTAAATAATTTCACGTTTTAATCAATTAACCAGCATATGTAAATGCCATGCTTTTGTTTTTTTTATAGATTACTCATGCAGTTTTATTAAGACGTGATTAACAAGTAAAGTTTTTAACCGTGAAATGTTTACCAAGTTTTAGCACGACATAAGTAGTTCGGATTTTTGATCCACAGACACAATTTTTTCAGGTTATCATAATTTCTTCGTCGACTATATATGTACCTAAGATGAATATTCATCTGTTTCTAACAGACTTTGAAATTTTCTTTAAGACAAATTTATTTTTTCCAGATATCATTGTAGCCTAAAATAGAAAATAGTCTGTAGTCCTCTGTAGGGATCGTCGATTGGGCAAAAAATCGAAATAGCAAACTTTTATACTTATCTGAAGATTACTGATGCTACTCACGTTGCCCACCGTATAATATGTATTTATAAGGACAAGAATGCGAGTTAGTAGGAAAGGTTAAAGCATTACCTTGTTTTCCTATGCTTTTTCTAGTTGGATTCGATATCGAAAGTAATACGAGTAATCTCATGAGAAATAAAATCGGAATGTACTTTTCTCAGTTGCTCAAAAATACTACGTACTTAAATATAGTTGAATTGCATTTCTAGTGACGGTCTGGATTCTCTATTTTAGTGTAAATATCCCACTCGTAATATAAGGTGTAAGGAGAGAGTCTACCTTTATAGATACCTCTACTCTCTAACCGAGCTTCGGTCTAATTATTCTAATTAAGTTTTTGTCAACGTAATCAGATAAATTATATTTGAAGTGAAAGGACACGAAATCCTACTATTTACTTCGATATTACAACTATCTATCAGTCATACCCGACTATAAATTTCGTGCTCTGCTTAGCTCATCTCAAAATAGCTTTCTTTTAATTGAAATACAGTTCCGTTGTGAGTTCTATTTCTCAAGGGTTGGTTCTCTTCACAGTTCTGAGTTCACTTAAATAGTTTTCAAAAGGATTCTAAATAATTGAAGGAAGCAGAAATAGTTTTACTAGTGCTGATTCACTCATTGAAAATGCGCATTCAACATTTGAGCATTCAAATGACGAGACACTTTAGTTGATTACAAGTATGATGTAGAAGACGGACACATAGTTGAGCTTGAATGCTGGAGTAATGACTTTTCTCCAGTCAACTCCAGTGTTTTGAAACTAAAGGTAGACAAGGAGAAAGGAAGCTCGAATGACTGATTATAATTATGCGTCTCTATTTGTCCAGGTATTTGGTGGGACTGTTTTACATCTGATAGACCAAGTGTATCGTAGCTTACCTCTGGGAACAATTATTGATGGGAGAGTTCTGGTTGTCCACGGAGGAATCTCAGAGACAACGGACCTGAAACTCATTAGCGATATCGATCGACACAAGGTGAGACTTACACATTATGTTTATCCTCCTGCTCCTATTTATACATTTATGCATACACGCTTTAAAAGTTTTTTTATACTAAATATCTCAAGTACCATTATTATTATGCGTACTCACGAACGATCTCTCAGGCACCCTTGACATCGTCTCCTTAGTGTCCTTAGCGTCAGGCGTAATTATATTACAACATCTTCAAGTAAAAGAAAATATTCCAATAGAAGATTCAATCTCAAGCTTGTAAAGATATGTTTCGTATTATTACCCCATTGCAAGCAACCTTTAGAATATCTAATAAAAATGTATGATTTTTAAAGGGCCACAATATTGGAAGTTTTTTGTGTTAACATTTTTTTGAGTGTAAATATAAAAAGTTTCGAATAAAAGATCAATAGATAATGAAATTCAATTGAGGGTAGGAATTAATACAGTGTAAGACGCATAAATATTCAACCGGGAGATCTTATTAGAATATTGCTTAATTTTAATTAATTCCAGTACGTTTCCATCCTTCGGCCTCCGATGGATGAAGATGGTCGTATAATTCAACTTTCTGATCTATACACATCATCAGCCAATAGTTCAAGTGAATGGAAACAGGTAAGAACTTTTTCTGTTATCGAATAAATGAAAAAATGAAACAATGACTAAAAGTTATCTGCATATATGACGTTAACTGCAAACACATACAAAACTATAAGTAAAATTTATCAGTGGCTTTCTATCGTACTCGATTAAGCTTATATTTTGGTGCAAAAATTATGAACTCTAAATCCTTAATAAAAATGAAATAGAACCTTCATGAAGCAAAACCAGCTTGAGATTTTTTTATGTGCATGCTGATAATGAAAATAAACGGATGGTTATAAATCAGAAGAGTTTGGATTTTCATAATGTGTTTAATTGGTCCTCAAAAATGATTAGATGAACTGGAACTATACAAAAAATTTACACACAAATCTATTCGAAATTTGAAAACAGTGAGCACGGACTTACTATACGTCCTTTGTCATTTGCGCTACTGTCCTCTGATAAAATCCAATGAGGGCTGCTAACAGCAATACTTTACCGTTAATTACAGCTATATTATTACTATGAGCACCCTTCTAGTTAAAATAGATTACTTTCAGAAATAACACATTATGAATTTGATAATTATTCAAAAATAAGGTCAAGTAATTTTTTGACACATTTTTTCACATTATTTCGAAACTTCAAATAAGCGAAATGATTAAAATCGTTGAGCTGAATCGTAACATAAAAATCGCACTACCAATTTCACAAGCACGTAACATCTTGTAAATACTACTTGTAATTTCATGCAACTATATCCTTATGCACAAAATAAATATGATAAACAGCATAGTTACTAAAAGGATCAAAGGTTGGATTAGACGTAACTCATTCAGAGTACAATATTGAGAGGGTTGGGATCGGTGGCATCAAAGGTCAACCGATCTCTGATTTTTATAAAATAGCGTAGTAAAGTAAATCATAAAAAATACATTGAAGATCTGTAAGCGAACTAAGCTAAAATACTAAAATCCCAACCAGATTAATATTTAGAAAGTTACCGTTTTAAGGAGAGTTTGTTTGGTTCTTGATGCATTTTGAGACAGTCCAAGCTCTTCTTCAATTCTTCGATTTGTGATTGCAGCCGTTCAAAGATATCAAGAGCGTTACCAAAATCGGTTGGGCTTGTATCGACTTCTTTAATGTTTCTGGTCTTCTTAGTCTTGCTCGCAGTAGAATAACGACGGACCGCAGTGAGGAATGGAGTTTCGAATCGATTTACAGGGCTTTGGCTTTTCTTGGAGGTATGTGTGTCATGCTCGTAATATCTGCTGGTGGGTCTTTTCCGATGACGAAGTTCTTCCCATTCTCTATCAGAGGCTTCCTCTTCCAGCTTGGCGTGAAACTGCCTAAAGTACCAGTACCCTTTAGTTTTAAGTTGACGACTTTCGCGAACCTTTACTCGAAGCCAGGGATGTTTGTTGAGGTACTGCGTTGGCCACCAGTGATACCATTTATTGGTACAGTCTGAGCGAATATGTCCATATTCCTTACAGTTGAAACAAAGTCGCTCTGAATTCGACCACACCGGATTTGGTATTCGACGTTGTGCACTTGCTAAGTAAACTCCTGGACCGAAGTCTACTAACCTAGTGGGTAGAGAAGCTGATGGAGGACTAGCAGATTTCTTCGTATTCTTTTCTTCACACTCGCCCTCTGAAAAATCTGAATCCGATTGAATCTCGTCCAAAGGTCGAATCCTCAGCTTAGTGAAAGCTCCATCATCTTCTTCTTCGTAATCATCATCTTTGTTCTCAATCTTGACCTTCTCAATCTTTACCATAGTCTTCTTGATGGTTGCAAAAGCTTCCCCAATGCGAGACTCTGTGAGCTTGTTGGATTCGTCTTCTGTGGGTTCAATCTTTCTTCTCTTTTTTTCAGGAGATGTCTTTTCGCTGAGATCGCCAGATCGTAAAGGAGAAAGCGATGGAACGATTTGACTAGGACCCATCTTGGATATCTACATATCATGAATATTTATTATACTTTGTCAATTTCTCAATGTTGCTATCCCATTTGAATGCAATCAGCAAGTTTCAGACACAATCAACGTGTGTGCAAAGAAATAAAAAAAAACTACAGAAAAGAAACTCATAGATCGATCCCTAAAGAGGATTTGAATATTTCGCAAAAATTAAATTTTTTGACCTCTGAATACGTTTGTGTTCGCTAATTGTTTGCATGCATGCATTATGCTAATTTATGTTCTCTGTGATGTATAAGGAGATATTATTCTCATGAGTTTTAGCGAATTTTTTGGGGTGGAGAGTCAGGAGAAAGTACTGACTTTAATCAAAATAATATATTTTTACCTTGTTGTCACCGGTAGTTTTGCAGCTAGAAACCATCTCTCCAAATAGCAAGACAGTTTTGAAGTTAGAACAGCTTACAGTGAAGGAGAGAATATGAAGACGGATGGATTTTTCTCAGGAAAGAAGTCATAAACTCTAAAAGAACATATAAATTGATGACATTCATAGATTTTTTCCCTTCTTTTACTGGCGACAGGGTATATACAGTTCAATTCCAAAAGTAAGACATAAAAGTTGTATGCGAAAATAAAATAGAATAGTTTACCAAGTTTTTTATGCCTAATCAAAAGCCCGAATCGAGAATGGTCGTCTTGCACGTAATCCAGGAGATATTTCAGAGAGAAATGATCTTGGTTCCGGGAATAATACTGATGTTCAACTGGATATCACTCAATTAGTTGTATTCACATAAAATCTTAGTCAACTGTTTATCCTTGCTACTGAACTCTGAGTGGCAAACATACCCTACTTGAATATATTCAGCAAATATTAAGGATAGTCAAGTAGATCTGTACGACTCAAGAAATCCGTTGTTGATAAGGATTATAATGGTATGCATGTTATTATAATCTGTTGAATAAATGTAGATTGCTTTACTGTATGATTTTGACCAATAATTCTTCACGAACCAAAAATGGAACACTATTTCAGCTTATGTGTACATTTGTTTCAAAATATCTACCTTACAAGTTGAATGCGATTCTTCTAAATTCTAAGATTTATGGTTTGCTTTAGGGCTTGCAATTACGGACATGTTTTGAGAGACTTGAAGTAGGCTTGAGTTAGATAAACAAATGTTCATTGAATTGAATACTTGATAAATAAGTAAAGGACAGGAGTCGACAGTGTGTACAATTATACTCTTGACAAAGAAGATATTCATCAGTTTACGGAAAATGTAGATAATGGTTTGATCTGAACACACGGCATGCCCACAACCGCAAGCAAAGGTCACGAAGAACATAATACATATTCAAATGCCCTAGAGAATTCACCCTTCCGACTTCATATTTGCAAAGATAAGGATTTACAGTCCAAATGGCAATGGGGTTCTAAGACACGTACTCCGTTATCTTTTATTCATTTTGAAAGCCAAAGCTCCGAACACTTTTAAGACCAGTGTAGCGTTCTAAAGAACAAAACCTATAAGTGCTGAGGGAGCTTCATTGCTATTTTTATGTTATTTTAAGCACAATCTATTCCATTTTTCTTGGTTATGTCAAATCCAGTAAGCATGAATCCATGTTATATGTATGTGGGTTTAGTTTTCTCTCATGTTGTCTGTTGCTTTGCATCCAATATTCTAGTAGCATTATTTATCCCGTGAAAATCAGCAACAGTAAAATATTTTTGCATTGCTATCAATAGAAATCAGGGCAAAGACAGATAGGCTCTTCTTTCTACAGATCTCTAAGTCACGTACAAGTTTCTCCTTAGATGTTTTAATATATGTTTCACTGTTTGACTAGACACTCGAGGCTCGAAACTCATCAAAAAGCAAACCCGATAGTCATTTATTTTCAAAACAAAAGTTTTTGAGGGAATTAGCAGAAATGGTCACATAAGTTTCGATTATATTTTTTATTTGCGTTGAAAAAAAATGTATGCACGAGGTTGTACCAAAAGTTTTATTAGTTTCTTTGATTACATAAACCGTATGGAATATATAGAGCTAAAATTTGCACAATATTTTCTTCTTCGTATGTAAACTGGGGTCTACATTTTGGAACATGCAGCTTTTGTTACTTTCATAGAAATTGAACGATAACGGTGATGCCATCAATTTACTTTTTGGACGAAAAAAATCGCATTTTGGAAATCATTTGTTTCGTTGAAGATTGTTTGTGTTTTAGTCGGTAAATTGAACTATATGTGCTACTCTATTTGTCAAATTGAATAAGGGTATCATTGACGAGCCACAAAGATTGACCCACATTTGTAGATATTGTTAAATTATGCTAATCCATTCATACAAGGTCGTCAGTTGATTGTATCCCGTAATTAAGCTCCCTACAGATTCCATCACATCGGTGGTTACAGAAATTACAACCTAAAGTACAGACACGTATGTATTTAATAAAAATAATTTGAGACTGATAGTAGAAATGTTTGTGTTAGGCAAATGTAACAAAATAAAACCTGACTCTCGAGTTCAACTAGAATTGCATTAGGTTATATCATATCTTTCTTTGGAAATTGGGTCCACCCCAAGTCGGAAGAATATTAAGAGTAAATGAGAGCTTTCCAAATTCTTACGACCAACTTTATCATCTGCAGTGTAAGTCTAATAACACTTTCACTTGGAGAAACTGAATGATTCATACAGAGCTCCTATCTTCAGCAAAAGCGGTCGGGTGTGTGATATTATAATGATACTGTGGGGACACACACAGCCACATTCTAAAGTTTGAGCAACGCATTTTACACCAACTTCCATTTTTAAATTCCCTTTACGACAGTCTTCTTGGCCAAAATGAAACAATAATGAGAAAATTACTCTGATAATATTCAGAGTATGGAATCACTGAATCACCTAACCCATTTGGTAAAACGGCTGTACTTAAGTAAACTCATTTGTGCCGAGAAGAAACGGTCTGGACCAAAGTTACATTGGGTTAAACTAATGATGCGTAGGGGGAAGTAAATCGACAAAAAATAAAATTATTTGGAGCCTTGTGACATTCTAAAATCCAAACATACTCCACTTAAGAAATGGAAGTAATAAATTGCAGTTCTTTGTAAATCTGACAGGAAATCCCTATCCGTCTGGTTTACTTGAAGTTGTATAACATACAGAGAATTTAGAGATAGGGACATTTAAGATTTTTGCATAAACTTAGAAATGTGAAGGAATCAATGTTCTTCGAATTTGAGGTAATGGGTGCTAGTTTCATCAGTATGGATGGAATTGATAGCGGCAGAATCTCTGTGTATGATTTGATGCTGATCTAAGATCTCGCTGATGTACAGTAGCAGTTACAAACAAATCCCAAAGACGAGTCTTATTTTGCTTTAAAAAATATTGATTTTCAGTCTCATTGTGATCAGATTTTTTTTTGCAATTATCAAAGAAGTATGCCCTTTCCGTCTGGCTGTCGAGTCAACTTTTTTCACCTCTGTGTTCAGATATTGTTGAAAGGGATAGGAACGGATGTGTTTCTAAAATAGGTGACGTAGAAGGGTCTGTTTGTTTTTGTTTATGTAATGAAAACAGTCAAGGGGTTAAAGAGTTAGGACCAGGCAAAGTTTCTAGTTCATTTAACTCACATTTAATTCATTCAAGTTGATAGGTTATTCATTTAAATGTTCTATATGACTAATTCAAAGTTTAAAAAAAACAATTTCAGGTGCTGGATATTTTATGGTCTGATCCGTCCAATGGAACGGGATGCTCGCCAAACACTTTCAGGGGCGGTGGCTCTTATTTTGGAAGTGACGTTACGGAGAAAGTATTGAACAAACATGGACTGCAACTGCTCATCCGATCTCATGAGTGCAAACCAGATGGATATGAGTTCATGCATGACAACAAGGTACGTTTGTCAAAACAGTATTCACAAGCTTGATTTTATATAACAATTAATTTTCTTCTTTGTCAGTGCTTGACTGTATTCTCTGCGTCCAACTACTACGAGGAAGGTTCAAACAAAGGGGCTTACGTGAGATTAATTGGTGGTCCTACTGAGCCACTGGAACCATATTTCGTACAGTTCAATGCTGCTACACCCAAATTAAGGAATATGACAATCAGACAACGAGTTGGTCTCGTCGAAGCATCAGCATTACGAGAATTACGCTCTCGAATTCGTGAAAGACAAGAAAGCCTCCTACTTGCATTTGGACTACATGATGTTCAAACTCGGGGTACAGACTATTTTGCGAAATTAATTACTTAGAACCATTAGTTATTTTTATAGTTAAGAAATATATTCAATCTGTGACATTATAATTCAGGTCTGATCAGCGTTAGTGACTGGTGCATTGCTATTGAGAATGCAACGGAGCTAAAGCTCCCTTGGAGGCTTCTTCGTGCTCGGGTAGCGGAGTTGGACCAAACCACAGGGCTTGTAAAGTATCATACAACATTTCAAGAGGAAACCACTTCTCCACAAGGACAGGTAGATAATAATCATTCTTAATTTCCTTGATAAACTCGCTAATTCCTATCGGCATTCCATATAGACTCTTGAGAGTATACTTATTATGCAAAAAATCTATTATCATTTTGAAATCAAAACGAAGTCTCTGTTATAAGCTACAGGCAGAGCTTAGGCGGTAGAGGATTTTTACATTTATTTTTTAAAACCAAACTCCAGAGAGTTGGATGCTATTATAAAATTTGCATAATCTCTCAAAGAAATATTGCACAGATTTTATATTGCTTGAAAAAAAAATGTGAAACTTGAAATTTTTAGAATGCCAAATAATCTCATGAGATTCTTTTGCCCTGCCAGACCAAGTTCTATCAGATTCAGATGAAAACTGAGCATATCCTCATCTTTATTTAGCAACTTTGCTTGCCAAAGACGACAGAGCTCTTTCTAGTTTTCTTGTTTGATCTGTAAAAGGAAAGACTCCCTTTTGTGAAAATTCTTTGACATCGAGATTCGAGACAAAATATCATCCTTCCTAGTCTCTGTATGTATCCAACTCATCTATAATTCTGATCGATATCTTCTTGCTACTACACTAAATTATCTGCACTCTGTTTTTATCACTGGCAATTTCCTGATTTTTAATGGAATGTCTCTCTCACTCTCTCTCTTGTATCATTTAATACCCGAACTGAAAGCTGTGCTTGTCAAGAAAAAAATTGATGGCTACATTCACATTTTGTCTGTCGAAGAGAATTCTCTAACTCCTTAGAATTTGGTAAATAAAAGACAGAGGGTATCCTATTCTTCAGCTAATCTATGAATCTGTCCAATTAACAGGAAGAAGATGTTACAGTTGTTGATGTATTGTACCGAAATAAAACCAGTTTGGAGGCGATCTTTCGAATCATTGACAAAGATAATTCAGGTAAGAAGAGATGAATTTATAATATTTTCTGAATTCAATAAAAATTATTAATATTGTTCATAAATTGAGTGAATACAATTATTGAACTACTTGAGCTTCAATGAGAGCACAAATCAACAGTAATGTTTTTATCCATAGGTTACATATCAATGGAGGAATTTTCAGAAGCTTGCGATCTTCTGAGCAGACACTTGACCTCACCGATTCCACAACACCAAATGGCAGAGATGGCTAGAAGCATGGATATGAACAAGGATGGAAAGATAGACCTAAATGAATTTCTAGAGACATTTCGCATTGTCAGCACGGATCAGGAGGCAGATGACAGCCTCGAATACGAAGAGCTTGAGGATTAAGTTTTTATTCCCAATTTCTCCCCTTCTATATCATCACAGCTTCTCAATTTCACAATATAATTGGGAACTGTGTTCTTATTAGGTGCTACATTTGCTTCTAAAACTTTTTCTCCAGATAATTATTTGTCACTCCAAATCATCTCAAATGTACACTAAAATAATTAAATAGTGTAGCTAATTGTTGAGCAATAGTAATTATATCTGTAATTTTGTGTTTCGTATACACGTATATAGTATTACAAGATTCGTGAAACAGTTAGTAACAATCTTACAAATATATCAATGGCGGTGTAAATATTCAAGCAAATTGTCATCTACATATTATATATACTCATTCAATAATACTTTTGTGTGTAAAATTCAATTTTCGAAACATCTAGATACAGGCTGTTCTTGGTAATATTTAGACTAAAATCTTGTTACTGTTATAAAATAATTCTTTGTCGTACCTCTAGAATTAATCAACTAATACCGTGTTCTGTATTGTTAATTAGGGATGATCATTAGCTTTAAAGTTAGCACAGAAATACAAAACAACAAATGCGACTGAAGTTTTCAGGTATTGTCATTGAATTAACTATTGGGAACCAACTGAATATGCTTTTCATACACCTAATAATTCCGAGATTCAAATTATATTGCTACTTGTATTGTTTTTGTATATAACTTTCAGGTCCACATATCAGATTATGTAACACATTATATGTTGTGAGGGTCCTGTCGTGCCACATTAATAGAAAATATGATACTATCGTACTACATTGTAAAGCTACATAAGTAGAATTTTTGTGGTTAAAATTATATAAGCGTGTTTTTCAATTGAATTTCTTTGTTAAAGTTAAAATTTCATGATCTCATTTTTCGGCGTAGTCGACGTAAGTTCTATAAGTGTAAATAGGAATCATTAATTAGATTAAGAAGCTGTAAAAAATTGTGACACGTGCAAAAGACACCACAATTTCATGGAATTTTGATCGATTACATATTCCCTGATAATTATAATCAGTATTATACAGTAATATTTTATTTATGCTATACGAAAATACCAATCTCACTGACCTAATAATATACCACCGGATTTACTTTTAGCAATTTTGAGTCAATGAAATCTTAAACTGTGTGTTATTTTTTACTAAATCTTGAATGTTCAGTACAACCATTATTTCCAATGAGATTTCAACTAAAGTGATTACAAATTAAATAAATAATAATTTGATAAAAAGCGTACTTTGCGATTTTAACATTGCTGTTCATTTACAGAAGTTCTATTATATTATTTGTTCCATTCAAGTTTCATGTGGATGACTGTCAATTTTACTTTCTTTATATGCTTTGCTCAATTTGTTTTTTTTATATGTTTGAGTGTCTATATAATTTTTATATTTGAGTAAAATTTAGTAACAGTGTTAAACTGATGTTTTTGAGAAAAAAAATGCTCAGAGACGTTAGATTTTCTTGTACTTTTCTTGAGTAGATCATCATGATTTTTAGACCATGTTCATTGAATTGAATACTTGTGGAATAATCTACTTTATCAATTTAAAACAATTCAATAATGAAAAGATTGGATTATGCGTCTTGTACCTGGAATAACCATCTATTAATATATTGCCAGGATAGAGTTTATTTCAATTCAACAATATTTTCTAGTATTCGTATCTTTTTCAAATACTGAACCGCGTTTTGAAATCATTAGACGGTATCTTAAAAAATTCAAATACATATATGTCTTTAGTTTTTTTGATAATACTCCACTTTTGATATGTATCGTTAGCAGAAAAAACATTCGATGGAATTCTATATTGGCAGTTGTTGTTACATTACAAGAGTTTTCGGTTCGCAAGACAAGGTTTGTGGCTTGGTCGGCTGAATTCTAAACCTAAAAATATGGGTTGTGAAGAGGAAGACGGATGGATTTTTTCTGAAGGAAAAGTCGTAAAGTATAACGATCTAAATTGATGACATCTTTGGAATTGTTTCCTTCCTTTACTTGGGGACGTTGCCAAGCACGGACATAAGAAATAAGATATATATTGGCGAAAAGGAAATAATAAATTGATAACCCAATATCCAGAAATCTAATCAAGAATACTAGTCACCAGACTCTTTGCTCATCTTGTCACAGTCAATGTCACAAAATTGAGATAACTTTCTTCCTATAATACTTAATAGCATGCCATTGGTAGTATATTATAGACATACTTGTTGTTGTCTCGCTTGATGGGTCGATGATCTATTTAAACGTTATAGACAATTAGTATCTTGGCTAATAAAATTCGCGTTCTTGTATCTTCTAATCCAGAACACCATGTTTGAGCTTCTCAAGAAGATGTGTTGAATACTTTCTAACGTCTTGGTCATCATCAAATTTAAGTCTGTGAAACCTGTAAAACTTTTAATACACGGATTCACAAATTGTCAGTTTGTTTAGTTCTTGCTTTTAGTTTTGTCCATTTTTTGTTTTTCGCTGAAGTATCGAAGAAATTAATGACAACAAACAAAATGGTAGAATATAACATACAGAAATGTACGGTTGTAGAAAATGGACAAACCCATATTATCGCTTGATTTGAAAGCACTAGATTTTGAAACCAGGTATCATACATCACAGCACATACCACGTAAAATATTCATTCAAATATGTGCATATTCATATGTGGCCGTGAATGTTGAAAACTCAATTTCTTAACATCCAAAACTTTCATCATGCAAATGCAAGCTTTTGGAAATAGTGTGCTATGCCAAGATTCAGACTTAAATTCAGAAGTTATGGACTCTGTGTCAACTTGTGTTGATAGAAGAATATTTCTTTAGCTTAAACAGCCAGCCAAAAGGCAAGGACAAGTCATAAATAATACATAATGTAAACAATTATTATATCTCACAAATTTGTTTGTATTATACAGAGTAAAATATAATATCTAACTGACTTAAATGATTTGTAAATGCCATAAACATAAATATCTATAAACAGAAGTTCTAGCAATTAACTAAAACAGTTTTCATAAATCTTCGCGGGAGCCAAATTACATTAGCCATTTCTATTCTTACAAAGGTTTGAGCTACAACTAAAAAATATATTATTTGTCCTTAATCTTTTAAATATGAATGATGCCAAAGGCTCTATTAAAATTTACAGCAAATACATTGCAGAACCTACAAATACTAATAATATTGTTAATGAAAATCGGTAGTTCATGGGATATTTTATTAGAATTTGCGAATGCCATAGCTCTAAGTAATAAAACTATAACTATTTTCTATACGTTTACAGATGCATAAAATTACTATACATGTGATATGTTTCCAATTTATGAGATGAAGTATGAAAAGAATGAAGTATGAAATTCAATATTATGATAATTAAAATGAACTACTGTTTTAAAGCTAATAATACGGCATTCCAATAATTCAGTTCAATATCAGACATTCTAACTATGAATGATTTCGAATTTATTATGACGTTAAGATATGCTTGTAACAGTAATTACATTTGACATAATAGTAGCTGAACTTGATCAAGTAGTTTAGAAGAGTAAATTAAAATTCAGATATAGTCAGATCTCATTGTACACCAAAGGTAGGCCAATTATGCGTTTTTCTAACACGAACCCCGATCAAAAATGCAAATGAGTTCTTCAAAGTCTGACATAAAGCAGCTTCTGCATTACGCGAGAAAATTGCTTCTCAGTCATGCTATGCTTACGGTTGAACATATTATTCGTACTATTTCTTATAGTCTGATGTGTATAAAAATTGCAACTATTTATGGGGAATATTATTGTACTCATTGAAGATTCACAAACGAATATTGCGACCAAGTATGTAATTATATCTGGAAGAGGTTTCGCACATTCTTGACAATTATAGTTGCAGAATGAATGCTCAACATTATATAATTTTTTGTTCAGAACTCTAGTTATAATTAAATAATCTTTGACGGGATTAATTAACATAAAAATAGGTTACTCACAAGACTCCGAACAGAATTAATTTACTTACTGCTGTTGTACATAATTTTTATAATGTTTCATGATAGGACTGAAGTGGCCTTAGGATCTCACGCAAATCTTTACAATTAATGTGTATCTTGGTAAAGAAGTCAGTGAACATGCTATCCAACTCACTGACGTTTTATGTCCTGACTACTCACCATTGACCCTAGCAGATTAACAAGAGCTACTGGCAACATTTAATCAACTATGTAAAATGTAAATTGACTGTTTTGCCTTGAGCTTTGACAACTTGCCAGCTAGTTATCGATAGTACATTTCATTTTAATTATTTAATATACAAACTTTTACATTCTGTTCAAATTTAAGTCATAACTTCATAGTACGAAACTAAAAAGACATTTAAAAACTGATGTTTTCTGTTACACGTAGTGAACCTTAGAATATTATAAAATGTCAAACATTCACACAGGAGTTAGAATAATTTGAAGAATTTAAATTGAATAAAAACAAGTAAGCTTGCATTCACCCATTTGAATACATTTGGATTTGAAAATGAAGCAGCTTCTAATTGTATTAGCCTTTCTGTCGATGTTTTACTGAAGAAGTGTACGTAATTACTTATTTGAATATATTAAGAATTACGGATTAACATTTTTCATTCGTTTTAAACTTAATTTACTTGATGAAATCAAAAAGCAGTTCTATTTTTAATTATATCATCTTCTGTACAAGTTCGTTTTAAAACTTATTTGAATGTATTAAGTCAGTATTATTCTTGATAAGCTCAGCATATTATTAATTTATAGCTTGAAGAGAACTAACTTACTTTTTTAAAGTTTAAAAGTATAATTTCATACTGTGTATCAAATATGCCAGGATTAACAACAGAATTCATGGATTTTACCAACGTTTTTGACTTTGCGTTAGTAACTCAGCCAAGGGGATTTTAGTGTGTTATATGAATATTTTTTAGAGCGAATACTCGACGGCAGAAAGCAGGCTAAGCAAGATTTCAAACATCAAACTTCTAATGTTCTTCAAATGTCTTCAAATTTCTTGAAGCAAAATACTAAATAATTAGGACTGCAGTACAATAGAGTCAATTCATGCTCTTAATGCAATGTTTAGATTTCAATTAAAATATTTTTAGAAATTGATTGATTTGTAAAATATTTCAGATCTCATAAAAAGATACAGACCACTAGGATTAACAATGAGTTTGTCATAATGTCCAAAATCATCTCACAATATGAATTTTAATCAGTTCAGGGCGGGGCGAGTTGGGATAAGTGAAAGCAACGAGTATTTTTATTTATTTAATATCGATTTCTCGTTTCTACAAAAATCCACACAAAGTAAATTAAAAGTACACCTAACATGACTCTAGCATTACAACAGGATTTGCAGTCTACTATATTACATATATTTAAAAGTGAAGGAATTTTAATGCTTATAATCATGGACATCTTTTTCGACGAACAGATGCCACTGGATAGGTGAACCGTTGAGATTTTTACAATTATTCGCATAGAAAAGTAATTGCGAGATCTGCAAACTCTGCGATGTGTAATAGGTGATAATAATCTGTGCAAGTGTTTGATGTAAGGTGGTAAATGTGTGGTTGCATGATTCCTTCATATTATTACTTGAACATGTATTTTCCTCGGAGGATTTAAACTTTCTAGGAGCAATTATATGAAAAGTTCATCCGTGACCGAATCCAATCCAGATCCAGATGGTTATGTGATTATTATTAAGAAGACAGGGGAATATTTATTTAGATAGTTGGAGCCAAGGCAGAAATTCAGGTCTAGTATTAAGTGAGTTGAACAGGCAAAGTTAAATCATACACGATGGGATAAAGCATTTTTATGGAAAGAAGAGTCGAGACGAATAATAATAATAATAATAATAAAATATTTTACAGATCGCTTGACTTGCCGAGTGGAGACGAGTGTGATTTTGTAAATAGGTGAACTCAGCTTACTTAAGCTTAAACGTTTACTAAATGCTCCATTATTGCCACTATTTCTTGATATCCTTTTATTTATTTGTTCACAATCGAATATACATAATGCTATCAAAGCTCTGTCGTAAACTCGAACCCTGTCAATAATATTTTTAATGCTAAACTCTTCACTCAACTCTCATTTCTCTTGTTCTTATCTTGATACATATTATATTGAAGGCCCAAAAATAAATTGCAATTTCATCGAGTTAGTACGAAAATAATTATTTTAATCCGAGAATAAGAGATAGACGAGATGCAGAGAACCACGACAGAGATGTTTTCATAGGAAACTGCTTATAAATGAATATAATTGAGCCTATTTTCCATTCTTTATCCTTAATAAGTCCAAGATGAAAAACAAGACGAAGGGTTTATCTATAATTACGGACGAGTCTTTGAGATGTGAGGTTGCGCTGCAACAATCCCTGCATGCAATGACATAAACACTCTATAAAATATCGGATAATAATCATTCCAATCTTTTCATATGCTTTCGTCTTGCTCTTCTTTTCATTTCCTTCTTGTTCCAATTAACTTTAATTCTAGAAAATATAAATATGTCATCATTCCAATGCCATTCGGATACTCAAAAGTTTAATAAAGACCATTGTGTGTCTGTGTATTGTTGATTGTCTATCTTGAAACTCAGCAAACAACAGATAGGAAATAACTGCATCCAAAAAGTCAATTTTGCTTAAATTAAAAGATATGGCTAAGATTAAGAATGGTTTTGTAATAAGGTAAATACGCAATCTTTTTTAATTCAACAAATATTAACATCATACCATTAAAAACAATGCTAGGAGGATAGTTTTACAAGAAAGGCGAATTAAATTATGATATGTGTTATCAATTTATGATAAACAGAAACTGTCCATGTATGTACGTCCACTATTATACTGACGTGCAGATATAGCGTGCGGGGAATTGGTTTCTGTACATTCTGTTCATCATAGCCATTGGATTTTGAATTGTGTTTGAAAGTTGTCGGCCTAAGAAATACTTATGTGATACAAACACTCCCAGACATGAAATGAAATTATAAGACCACAATATGGTTGTTTGTCCTTTCCTTTGCAAATTAAATATAAGTTGTACACTAAACGGAAAAGAAGCAAATTGAATCATTTTGTAATGTATTGTAAATGTTAAGATGTCTCGCAAATTCAATTAAAATAATATTCTTATTAGGAAACTTTTCAAGATGTGTTAAAATTCACTTCATTGAACGTTTTAGATATCGAAGCTGAAGTTTAGTCGCTAATTTTAAGTTTTCAAATAATTTCAAATCTTGCTGTAAAAAGAAATTGACTGAAACAAATTTGCTTATCAGGCACTACTCTCCACCAGCCTAGATCATGGTGGTTTCCAGCAGTGACAGCATTTTCTGTCACTAAATCAAAGCATAAAATTATAGATGAAATAATCTTCTTAAAATATATTCTTTCTGTAGAAAATGGAATCCCTCATCACAGAATTAAATTGCCGGATTTTAAACTTATAAAGTACGTACAATATGATACTTGGTTAGCACCTCATGTAAAAATTATTTATATTCGTTAGTTTACTTTTAAATTAAATGACTATTTTATTATTTGGAATGAAGTTAATGTGATCAATGGAATGTTCAATATACAATTATAATTTGTGTGATACAAACTAGGATGCTTTATTTCTTCAATCCCGATGAAGCTCATCTTTCTTTTCCCAAAGTTAATATGATGACTGCTCAGGGTCATGTAATAACAGAGACGGGAGAGGTGAATACACTTATTGTTGGCTACTTCAAGTCACGGAGTTGGTAGGAGGTTATCCAGTTAATCTAGATAGGTAGGATGATGATAAGTAGTAATTTCTGTAATTTGGTGAGGACTAACAGGCGGTCTCATCAGTAAATCACAAATGGATATAATCGGTGCGAGTGAAAAGTAAGAAATCCGCTCCTGTCAGACATTCGAAGAGATGAGCATTCAAATATATTGTGCAGAGCTCATTGCACTGCATATTGTTATCAACATGAAGGCAAGAAATTATGACCATCTCATCCTCACTTTTTTGCACAATTTCTTTGTCATTGCTTCTGAAGTTTTCAAATCTTCTGAGAATATGTTGAGACCTGGATGGCCAAGCGTAGTGAGAAGACCGGATTCATGAACTTTATGAGCTTTTGCAGTGGTTGAGGGATGTGATTAACTACGGCACTTGGGTCTAGAAATGAGGAGGGTTGGGAAAAGATCGGAGACCCTTATAATTTGAGTGCGGCTAAGAAATCAAATCAATAAAGGGGATGATTATCTCTATCTCTGCTACCTTTACTTCACATCTTGAATTTATTTTTTGCTCTTGTATTGTTTAGAAGTGCAAGTTATACTTGTGTAAAGGGATCTGGTGTGGTTGAAGCTCTGAGAAGAATGATACGAAGGTGCTTGGAGCATTGTTATCAATTTTCTTATTATCTAATAATGACACAATAGAGTACAAAGTAATGCACCGTGTTATAATGTAATAATGTCCATTGAACTGTACTGAATTTGATTACTGCTTGCACTTACACTTTTATTATTTGACTTTGGCTACTTTGCTTAAAGTTGCTTACACCCATTGCGTTTTCCTTTGAGAACCTGTTTTTTTTCTCAACTTCAAGTGTATATATCTTTTTGTGGTTGAAACTTTCAGGAGATTTTTCCCCTCTCGTCTTTTCTCCTTTATTCCGAGGAGTATCATCTCATTATTATTACTACAAATTCATTGCTGTGTAATGTAAGGTAATTTAATAGACATTGTATCATCTACAAGTGGAATGAGTCGCTATTTTATTTATTCTTCTCGTCCTTTATGTATCAACGGAGTTAACAAGACAAGAATCTCCTTAAGAAATACTTTTTTAAAAACAGGGGACGCTCACCACATCATCATATTCATATTATCATCATCTCTGTCCGTTTCATCTCATAGTGTTTTCTCCAATTGATGGAGTCTTCTCAAGTCTACCGAGAACAGAGACTTTAACAGCTTCTCTCTGGTAAATAATTTGTTATTTTAATGCTATTGCTTGGGCTTGGTTTGAATCAGATACATTAGATCGTTGTGGTTGTAGATTTCATCAGCATAAGGCTTTTTTCTAAGCACATTTTCCTCATTGACATTTAAGCTGCCGCAGCTTGTTTGTTAAGAATAGGAGGAGCTGGGAATTAATTTGTATATGTCGAAGCTGATACAGACAACAATTTAAAATTTCAAATGGATAAACTATTTATGGAACTGGGTTACTTTACATGTATGTTAGTAATAAAAATATCATATATGTTACTAAAATATTAATTCTTTTGATAAATTATGCATCACATTTTGGCCAACCTGGACAAGATAAAATTGAGTACCGAATTATTAATGCGAACTGAGTTGTTACAGCTTATATAATGTTTATGTGTTTTTACGGCTTTGAGATTCAGACTTTTTTTGTATCCGAATGAATACCTTTCTTAAAGAGTTCCTTCTCAATTTGTCTGCTTACTTTGAGTCTTCGACAGAGAAACTTGGGGATTCGTATTCCCTGAAGAGGAAGAACAGATATTGAGAGACTAATAGAATCAACACTTAACCATCACTCAGAAAGGTTTAAGTTAGAGCAAAGAGCCGCCTAACCAAATAAGAGCTAATTTCCTCTCATTATCGCTATCATCTCTCTTTCCAAACTTGTCGTATGATCCGAAACCGAACCCAGCCTACCTGTAACAGCTTATCATCTTAACACCTTCAGACGGCCTGGATGTTTTAATCCTCTGATAAGGAATTTTACACATTCTTACCTTATTTTAACCGTCTATCGACAAAGCACAAAATTCGTTTAGTTTTGTACGTCATGTCTATTTTAATTCGATTTCAGAACCAATTTATCCGTAGATTCATAAGATTAATACAAATGTCCCAAATTAGATTTTACGTCTGCTTAAAATTTTGAAGTTGAAATAGTTGAATAAGAGCAACGCAACTTTTATACAATAGAATTAAAATGGTAAATTGTAAAAAAGAGTCACTTTCAATATTTTTTAACTATTAAGTTGCCTTAAGTTTGGAAAGTAAAATTCCATACGGTGTGATTTATAAAATTGAAGATGGGTGCAGACAGAACTACAATTAAAAAGTTAGAATTTCATAGCCATACAACAATTAAGTTATATATCGGCGACGGATAATGATGTAAACCCTAACATTAGTTGTTGGTGTTGGTCGTAGTAAATCAACTGCAAAATCATGTCTGGTTATTATGTGCTGATTTTGATTGAATACATGATAATCGAAATTGCAGTTCGTATCGTATAAATCAAACCCTTAATGAAGTTCCTAACCGCTCAAAGATAATCAAGCTATAGGAACTGGTTACATGGATTTGGCCAAGTCTAGCAGAAACAGAAGCGCATTTACGTGAGCATTATTAAAATGTGTACAAATCTCAATCTGAAATGTCTGGCTGGACTAGATTAATGAATGACTGGAACCCTAATTCCAGCGTACAGAATCGAATTAGAAGAGTCTGAAACATTCATCTCCTAGATCTGAATCAGTATTGAATTGAAAAAGGAATGATAAAACATAAGATTACCTTTCAGTGAAATATATTATAATGAAAGAAGATAATAGAAATGGAATGATACATACAAACGTAGATTCATATGAAGGAAGAATATTATGTTTCTGATTAGAAGAGTCAGGCAAGATCACGAAATGTTGGGTTTGTAATGATACAGCGGCGCCTTACTCTTCTGCACTTAGCATGCAATGCCCAATCAGCACGCCAACTTAATAATATCTGAGACACAATGTGATTCCAGCACAATAAATATCATTTTAACCAGTTCAGTTGTACTCGATTTTTAAAAGCATCTTGAAAAAAATGTGTCTTCCTTGTGCAAGCTGCAAGCAAGAGAAAATACATTGTAATAATATTTCTCCTCTGTCCACAATGTAATGATACGATTAAAGTGTTTCAGGTATTGAACATCAAGAATGAAAACGAGGAGAACATGAGACATTTCTTTAGGAAGGAAACTGTTTAAGTAATCCCCACCAAATTATGGGTTTATATGATGGATGATAGATCGGAGGTAGAAAATGATTAAGTTATTCTGATCAGGCTTGTGTCATCTTGTCCCTACTCCCCGTCTTTCATCTTTGACCAACTTCAGGAGGACTTACATCTTGTAGGCACCATGTATGTGAATATGATGTATTTTTATGACTATGTGTAATATGATGTGATGAGAAGATTGCTGTCATGTCATCGCTTGATTCTTATCTCATGATTTCATTCATTTATCATGCCAAATTACATCCACGAAGAGCCTCTCCATCAAACAAGGTACCCGATCCTCTGTAACCTTATCACCACCGATCGCTCTGTCGTATTTTTAAGAAGCCTCCTTTCCCTGGCATCTCTTTAAATCCTCTTGTACCGGCAAGAATGGGATAAGCACGCAAGCATATTTCAAACACTGATTATACATGTATTGATATCTTGTTTGAGTTTGAATTATAATATTGGAAATCCAAGCATATTGTATTTCATAACATCGGACAGGCAAAAGTTGAATTGTTTGTTATCACTAAACTGCTAGTAGATGATTATGTATGCTCATGTTGAGCAACTGCTAGTGTCGGTGTTACCCCGGCAGTATATCAAAGGTCATTTTTATGTAAAAATCAGTGCCCAGCGGCTCAAGTCAGACCCATTCAGTTTTCTAATCCATCATTCTAAAAACTTGGACCTCTGTTTTCCCTTCTGAACCACAAGGGATATTTGAAGAATACTAACAAGACTGAATGCTTGAGCCAACAAAGTAATACACATTTCCATTCATCATTTCTTAAAGTTAAGACTGAGATACTTGCCCTTTATCCCATGTAATAATCATAGCAATATCTCAAAGGGGAAACAAATAGTTTGTAGCGTTTCTACAAACTCTACTTCCATTCCAACTCACCATCCGTATCCCTTCTATTAGAAAAGTCAATGAGATAATTTAAGAAAGCATTGAAGCAAAAAGACTAAACTCATTCATTTAAAATACAATACACAAAGATCCACACCATAACTAATTTTCCATCAGGTGATTTTTTTTTAGATCATCATTGTTGACAAGATCCACATCCAAACAAGCTCCAATGGTTTTTGATGTGCTTAAACACCTTTTATATTTCCACGGTTAAAACCATTATTTATTTACTAAAGGTTGAAAATTGAAGTTGAATTGCTTCAGTTCATTTAGTTTTCTCAAAATTAGAAAATACCATCTGTATTCTTTAATAAACAAAGACCTTTTGTTCCTCTTGAAGAATAGAGCTGGCCACGTTTTCAAAGTTTTGACCAACTTGTTAGCATTTTAAAGTGTCGTAATACAAACTGCTTAAAAACTTGGACGACTGCAAATGCAAAGAAAAGCTGAAGCATCATCACTTCTGATGTACTGTAAAAAATATTAACTAGCAGCAGGTGGTGGTGTTCCCTCAAAAGAACTGCCAGCTCACTAAAGATGCCATGTAGAAATTAATAATAAGTTACATGGATTATACTTCCCATGTAGTTAAGTTAGACCAAAGACCATCTTACCTTTATCTATATTTAAACCTTATATCAATGTCACCCTCGGCACTACCGGAGCTAATTTTTTTTACCATTTCTCACAACGTAGAGTAGATTTTTCTTTTGGTAACAAAACCATTCTAGCTTAGGGATCTGCAATACATAGAGATAAGGTTTGTGAACCTATTCTGTGAAGACCTAATTTATTTTTACTTTTCTGCCTAGTGTAAAAGGCAAAGGATTCTTGATATCTTCTACAGATCTGAACAAACAACAGTTATGATACTTAAATATAAAAAGGTATTTTTAAAATATCGCATATAAGTCAACGGAAGTTAATGGGAAGTAAATTTATGTTATACACTTTTAGTTTATCAAGGATCAGAATGTATGTTTGGTATTTCCAACAAGTAAAACTATTTGCTCCGTATGAAACCGTATCCAGAAACACTAAGCAGGCGAACACCTTGCAACACCCCAGCACCTTGCTTTGGCTCGTGACACACAAGTACCTCTGCTTGACCTGTCACTCTGACGATTAGTTACCTCTCGCCGCTTTTACCTACAAACTCAATACGAAATTTATCATAGCAGCTCAGCAACCTGCATCCACAGAGGATGGATGGTTAACATTTTAAAAACTGACTATCTATATATATATTGTTAGCTAATCTCGAATATTTTATATTTTTAACCTAAAGCTGATTTATGTTCCGTCAACGTATTGTTTTTTATAATGGCCACTAAGCACCTGCTTTTTCACTTTAACTGGTCAAGAGAAAAAGTATTCCGTATTTATCGACTACCGAGTTTCTCAATGTATATATGTACAAGTAATGTAACAAATAATTTTTAAAGCGGAAGACAAGAAAACAGAGGACGGCGAAAAAGACAGATGTGTATTTTAAAATAAATTACTTTTGTTTTCTAAAATGTAACGTAAACCAAGCAGATGACAAGGAGATGCTGAGTTACCTGACTTCATGTAAAGTCACCTGCTAATTAATACTTAATTTTTCATGTTTCCCCGCATACAGTCATACTTAAATTATGGCTTACATACTTATTCTAAAAAACTGTATAAATGTTTTAGATGTCAAGACGTTTTATCGGATGGTTATCACAAGAAGTTTATTGTGCTTACAGCAAACGACCTTTTTTTCTCCTAGCTCTTGAATACCAATTGGCATGGGTTCTATCTTCTTCTTGATTTCTAAGAAAATGTCATAGGCTCATTTTAACAGTCAAAACACGATGTGTTTAAATTGGGATGATTGACTTTGCTTTGATGGTAGCTTACCGTTTAATCGGATCTCATGTGGGTACCAACCCTTTCTTTATATTCTCTTGTGTTTAAAGCAAAATTGAAGATGAGAGTTTCTCATCCTTGTAATTTTTTAACCATTCTACGTCAGTGTTTCAGTTTTTGAATTTAGGTCCTTATACTCCGATTGCTTTTATTTAAATGAATTATAAGTAACCGCAACCACAAGCTTGTTGTTCGTAATAATGTCAGGGTCGGAGTAAGCTTTGGTATTTATATAGACGATAGAGAGAACAGATATTTATACAAAACAAGGTTGATGTTAGAACCCGTACACTTATTACGCTGGACTATTAATGTAGCTTGGTGTGGCTTCAGATTCGAAGGATTTATTACTTGACAGATAAATTGTCTGAGAAAAGGATTCTTTATTCGTACAGAAACACCTCGCCTGTTCCAGCCGATTCCTTTTGTCTCCTTCATGTCGAGCGATGTTTGTCCTAAATGAATGGTGACAATAAGGTGGGCCGACTAGGGTCTTATTCTCATTGCTTGTGCAAAACGATGATCTCGAGAGACGAAGCTTTACATAAGACAAGCCAGCAGGGATTTGAAGAAGAGGGTAACCTGTGATATATTGGCTGCCTGTCATTACAATTTAGTGTCATGGATCTTCTTCACAATCAGTGGCATTAGTGGCATTGTAGAAATACGCCTATTAGGCAAGAAGTGTTTTCTGCGGCAGCAGGTGTATTTCTTAAACCGCCCCTGATGTTACAAGCTTGTCGTTCAACTTGAGGCACATTGTCTTCATGCACGAATCATCCTCTAATTGTTATTTGTTATTTAAGGAGTCGTTTTGATTGTGAATAGATGAGGAAAATAGCAGCTCCTTGAACACAACAGCAACAGCAAAGCTATAAATTACGACAAGTTACTCCATTATTCTTCGGCTCCGAATAGTCTTTAACTGCTTTTAAAGAAACTGCTGTTGGTCACAGGATTTGCTTTGGTCCATCTTTGCACACAAAACCAACGAAGAAGCTGAGATTATTTCAAAGTATGGTTTGAATGAATGAATAAACCTCGGTTTCCGTATTTTCACCAGATGCTAGACTGATTATATTTTTGGGGTTTGTGGAGATCTCAAATTTTTTACAAGAAACTAAAAATTTATTGCTGATTGGAATCTGTTGTTTTCTTTAGATAGTTAAGCTATGGCAAATTATTTAATTCATTACAATGTCATCGAATAATGAGCATCCCACAATATTGGTTGAGGTGTAACTAGATTGATATCTGTAAAGTATTCGTTTAAACACAATTGTTTCGAAATTCCAACTCAAAATCTAAGAGCATATCTTGTCTTTTGATCTCGTATTGACTTTGTAAATATATCACCCATTCCGATTTTGACTAATGTATAGTTAAATCTACCAGATTTGGCACATTATTGTGGCAATTAGTAGCCCCCGCATTTCTAAACTTTACACATTTACACATTAATGGATTTTAGGAAAGAAATCAACCTTTGGATTTCCGTGGCTAGACAGTCTGCTTTCTGTCGCAGACATGTAGTTCAGTTCAACTTTCAATCTAATTCAATGTTTAATGGGTTACCCATTTCTCTTCATGGGAGAATATCACCATTTAAAAGTCTAACGATAATTACCCCTACTTAAATTAATGAGAAAAACTAGTCGGTCATCACCAATTCAATCGCCGGCTAAAAACAACCACACCGAAAATATTCAATACAAAGTTCATTCAATGGGCTTTCTTAATGTCATCTCTGTACTTATTTGGCTTCAGCATTGGAATATCAATTTTATAAAACAACTAAAAAGACTTTTGAAATTAGTCAGTAGTCGGATTGGAATCTAGATTTTTTTTAAATGCTGCTCTGTTTTTTAAAAAAAATGCGTGATGATAAAGAGTGCAGAAGTTATAAACAATTAGTGCACTTTAGCAGATTATTTTAGAATACAAATTCTTTTTACTCATTCATTGCATGGTTTCAAAGGTTTAAGAATTTATAAAGATTTTTTAACTTATTATTCATCTCTTAGATTAAACAAATTAAATTAATGTGCGGATTACGTAGTCAAAAGTAACAATCACCTGAGACCTATAATTTCTTGCTGTTTTTTCCCGGACCAATTATGGCATCACCCAAGATGTGACTGGACAGGTTTTTCATGCTTTGTGTGAGAACTGAGATTGGTTTGTTTGCTTCAAATGAAAACAACACAGATTATTCTATGAAATTAATTAACGAAAAAATTCTGTCAAAGCTAACGTGTCATCTGTCAAGCGCCTTATTAATTGCCTACACAACGCAGATTTAAAACAAAACATAGGGTCTTACCTGATCTAAATTCTTAGATGGTTGCTTGGACAAAAGAAAATTCACTGCAGGCAAGGCATCTTTATAAATGGTACGTTTGTTGGATCCCGTAAAATTAATGAGCTCTAGTTGCAATTAGCTACCACATAGAAACTAATTGATGCAAATTTAACGGACCTCCATTCTTAATTTTATTGTGATTAATTATGAGCCCTTGGGTAAAAATGCATTTTTATTTCTTAGTGAGCAGACATGGATATAGGTGTGTGTGTGCTGATAAGATAAGTTATCTGCATCCGTCAACTTCATTTCAGGTTTTCTTGTTATTATAGTTGGCTAAGAGTAGTATTGTTTTGAATTTTGGACTGACATGGTATCCTTAAACCAGAGGGTTGTAGTATTGACAAGAATGAGACCATATTAAAAAGCTACACACGAAAGCCCATTTGCATTTTCCATGTGTCTCAAATTTCTTGGTGTTTGTGAGACAATTTTGGGTTAGATCGAGTTAGTTGAAAATGAAAAAAATAAGGATTAGAAAACCCTTTTAACTAATTGAAAAATCGTCCAGGTTTAACAAAATTCCAACTTTTTTTAATGGAATCTAATTTCGTGGCGTTCGGCTTGTCACGAGAACAAACAAAGCAAACCGCAAGAGATGAACCACATATGGTAAAACATTATACCACCTCAACCCTCGATATCCTAGCCTCAAATTCAGCAGAAAATGCTTAAACTGTGACAATCAACATCACATTATCTTTACCATTGATATCGTGCGGTTATATTTGATTGCTTAACATGAAATCATATTAAAAGAGTTTATCAATCATTTTATGCGCTAAGAAAATTCGACAAATTCTAAGTATAATTCTACTGTACTAGCTAACATTGCACGTGGAAAATGTTTGCTAAATCCAAGTGTAAATAACTGCTTAATTAGTGATGTACATGAAATAAATATTAAAATAATGCAACTCGCAGCGATTTGAACTTCACAAACGAATCTATGTTTGGTAAAGTACACTAAACAAGATGCAGGAAAACACTTGTGAATTTTGGTGGTAGTTGGATCGATTTCACAACAATAAGATGACATGACCAAATCAATTAAATGCGGAAAAGTGAAGCTCAAAGGCGCGCCATCAAGAATGAATTACAACTAATTTTGGAAATAATCCTTGTCATTTTAGTTCAGGGTGTATCGTTGCGTCAATCTTGAGGCATGTTTCCAATTAACCAGACCATAATATACCTCAAACCACTCAACCTTACGAAACTTGTTCAGTCACACAAGTCAACCGCGCTATAAAGAAATTGCCTATATTAACCCCATAATTTTCCTTCCCTCAACTGAGCTTATTAGTACAAAAGGAAAAATGTTGGAAAAGTCACAGATTTACCAAATTATAAAATTGGTTTAGGGTAAAAAAAACGAGGTTGACTTTATAAATTTATATGGCTGACAAGCATGTTTTTCTCATCCTAAAATACTTTAAATGAACTTAAACCACGAGTTAAGAATTTTGTTGGAGCTCAATAATTTTACTTGATGTATCATTAACCATAATCCGCGTGGTCATAATTGACGGAATGATGTATTTCTTTCGCTCTGAACTTCTCGTGTCATACCTCAGACCTCCTCCAGTACCTTCCGCTAAATCTTTAGCCCTGCTTCGTTAGTCAGACTTGACTGATTTCATAACGTTTATAAAAAGAGTCCAATGATGCTTTAGGTTTTTAAAAAAAGTCACAAAAACGGTTATAGTAGAACCTGCTTGTCATTCAAGCGTGTTCAAAAATCAAGGAGCATTTCATCTTCCGTAATGTAGATTTGATTTGATTGCAAGCAAAGGCAGAAGGCTTTCTACACTTAAGCAACTGTTAAATATAAATAATTAGACAGCAAGATGGTGCACTTTTGGTCAACTATTTCTTGATTGACTGGTCAGAACTGGCTGTGATAAAGATATTAATTGGATGATGAGGTTAAATTAGACTTCCGTATCAAGTATTGATAATATGAGAGTAACTTTCAAAGCGTTTATTGACATTCAATTTTATGTTTCATTCAATAAACTATTCAACAAGACAGAAAATGAAGGAAGGATATGATCTTTGAGATATAGATTTTACATTCAAAATGTTTTAAATTATTTTAAATCAATTCTGACGAGATGCAAAATCGTATTGGCCATCAACTTGTAAAAGACGCTAGCTTCAAAATTCTCCAATTTGATTGGAAATACTATAATATCCTGAGCTATAATAATCTAAAGACCTTTATGAAATTATAATGAAGAAAAATTCAGAAATTGGGAGGAAGTTAGAAACCTGCCTTTTGCCCTAACTAAAATCAGCCACCTGCTTAATAAAGTCTAAATAAATATGGATAACCTATGGGATCCCACGACTTTGCTCTCAGGACCCGAGTCGTTATGACTCAGTGGTTAAAATATGAAAAGAATAACGAGCCTCACCCAGCTCTGATGACAATGAAACGATGTAGTGTAGTAATAATGATAACAAGGGGATAATAATGTAATAAAATTGAATAAGGGATGAAACATGAAATACTAAATAGCAATTGTCTGCATTAATTATCCGTTAATAGCTCCACTAATTGCTGTAATGTACTGGGAAGCCAAGGTATGGAAACAACTATTTAATGAATTAATGAATGTAAATCATTACCTACCTCCTCATTTATTATCATAATATAATATTTATTAATGTGTTGATTAATGCTACAAGCATCCGACTCCATTCAAACGTCATTCTAATTGGGATTCTATCGTTTATAGACTTCCATGCTTCCTACACAAAGCATGCTAGAGGTTTCAAACTTTTAAAAATTATATCCTGCATTCACAAGTATTGGTTTATTAAATTAGTTGGATAATAGTAAATGAAAATGCTCGGATTTAAAAAGAAATAATTTTTAATGCTGCATTTATTTGCAAAAAAATGCCACATTTGAGATATGTATATGCAGTTGGATTGTAAGTTAATTTTTCCATGTTTTATAGCCAATACCGGGATGATCTACATCCTCAATCCCATTTACTTTAATAGATGGTCAGTTGAGAATGGGGCGTTTTTTGTCGGGAAAATCGGATGAAGAAGGCAAAGGTGGTTGACTTCCCTGTGGTCGAAGTCGTTTTATAAAACAATGGAATTACTTTACATTGTTTTGCCCAAAACATTATGCATGGAGCACCTGAAATGCAGTAGCTTTTACCACAGCAGAATGGCCCTTCAGCTTTCTGTGTAACATAAATTATTATTATTATTATTATTGGTGTATAGCAGACTGTAAAGAGTTTCAATAAATTTGTCTACACAAAAATTATGCATGAATTGAATTGAAATGCATCAGGCAGGCGGAGGTTCAACATGTAGTGTAACTATACGAGTAAACTTATGTAATTCGGCAATCCCAAACCCTATTAATATTATTATTAATACTTTATTATTACCCACATCAGTTTCCCATGTCATTTTTTCAACCATATCATAGCCAACAAGTTCTGTCAATTTTGTGTCCCTTTGTTTTTTAAATGGATATTATAACAGAGCGGTAATTTTTATTCTTTGTGAATTTAATTTAAATATTCTAAACGCTTTTTGATGGCTACATCCGGCAGTTTACTTCGCTTAGGTCTAAGGCAGCTCCAGTCATCTTGCATAAATTTAATTCTTATTTCAAACATATTTACAAGTACAATACCAGCTTGTTAATAATTTCTATTCAAAATTCATACCAAATTGTCATTATATTTACTGTCATCCGTTCGACTATTTTAAATTTATTCTATTGCAGTTCATAAAAATATGCATCCGTTCCTTTGGTCGAGTTACTCTCATCATCAGCTTAACTTCCACTTGAACCACGAAAGTACGTAGGTAGGTAAATGTTCAACCTACTACTACAACTCCTGCGGGTTGAATTGACTTAACCCAACCACTAAGTGATCTCCACCTACCTATTTAGTATACGGCTAAAATCACTCATCCGAACAAGGGTATAATAGACTAAATAGACTAAATTTAACATAGCCCGACTACCATTCCCTGTAGTTTTGAAACAAAGGATTACGGAAAAGAATCTGTTCAAAATCTCACCTCTCTGTATGGAAATCCACGCTTGATCAAACTGAATTTGCAATGATGATACTGCAAGAGTCGAACCCCCTCATTATTATTATTTTTTACATTGAATACACGAGATTCCAGAGTGTGTTGCTCTGATTGTAAAAAGCTGATTACCTTTACAAGTAACAAGTGATGATTTTGATCGAGAATCCCATGTCCGAAGGAGTAGCATTAATAGCAGTAGCAGTATAAAGAGAGACTAATTGGACACTTGATTTTTTGTCCTGCTTAGAAGCATTGGCATGGCAAGCCCACAAATTGTCCCCTATTGAGGAATAATTAAAATCAGATCTTGTTGTGAATGAGAAAGGGTCAGCAATAAAAGCCACTCCAAGGAGGTTCCACAAGAAGGAGTTTTGTCATCAAATTATTTCAATAGATAGAAAACTCGAGAAGAACAATAATAGATTATAAAGAAGCTACTCCTTGGGGCTCTGGGCTTGGCCCAACCTGACATCGAATTTACACCTATTTACACCTAATCATTCATTCTAACCCAAACTAATTCAACCCAAAGGACTTGAAAATAGTCTATTGATAAAATTTTGGTAGAATGAGGTTTGTTTTTTTGAAAGCACAAAAGGTTTGGTCGTTGCTTGTCTTCTTCTAGCTTTGGATTTTAATAAATTCTTTGATAATACATGGCTGTATAAATTGATAGAACCTTACATAGGTTTTATTCAAGTACCTTTGAATCAATCTTGTACATAATATTCTTAGCAACTTTTCCTAAATTATTTACTTCAATTTCTGCCTAGGTTTGGCTAGTTGGTTTGAATCTCAAATCAACATAACTTATAGGGCCAAAATTTTTGTTATAATAAGAATAGTAAGGCCGGAAGTTCAAGTAATTGAAGTATCGATTAATAAAACCTTTTTCTAATTCATTCAGCCTATTGTTAAAATTATCATTGGATGTTGTGCTTTATAAGATGATTCTTAGAGTTGTATCTACTATATTAGTATAAAGTGCTTTCATTGAGATTGGAGACGAAGTAACATAATGGAATGGAGGAAGCTATCGATGAAAATGCAGATGTATCCAATGGAAAAACTCGTGCAGTAATTCGTTATTTCTTTTCTATTTTCCTCTCACTTCGTGACCAGATTGTAATCGTAAGGTACATGAACTTATTTGTAAATGGGAAGATTTTCTCAATTCTTTGATTTCATTACCTGAGTTTGTCTCTTCGACTCATGATTCGCATAAAACATTTCATTATAAGATGTAAGTTCTCATTATCTCTATTGTTCACTGAATGCTACTGGCTCAGCAAAATGTTTGATCATGGAAGGGTTGATTCTTGAGGCTTTTGACAGATCAAGTCCTAAATACCTGTTTATTGCAGCTTCAATTGCAATAGAAACTTTTCTCAGTTTTATACAACTCATCGTCTAATTTGATCTCTTCTGTTCATTTACGCTCAGCTTTTCTTAAGTATTAAACTAGAAGGAAGTGTGATACAAGGCAGGAGTCAAAACATGATTCAAAAGAACTAAAAAAGCAGGTAGCTGAATGTCAAGATGTTATTTGTGTTTTCTAGACGCTTAACTAAAGATCAATCAGATTTCAAAGTATTTATGATTGTAGTAGAGTTAATACTTTGCTACTGTGTGATGGATCATAATGTGGACACAATGATGATGAGTTTTTAAAAGACCTACCTGTCATACAGATATTACTTGAAACTTGGTTGGACATGTCACAACGATACAGCCTCCAAGCATGACATTATTTAGGTAGGTGTTTTTATTACTCTAGCACAATAAAAGGTAGATTAAAGATTAGATATTTACAAACCCTAACTAAATGCTTTTTACAATGATTTCATGATAAAGGCTCGGCTGGTACCAAATGTTTTTGAAATACTTGCTAGTAGTTAGTGGATCTCCTACTTTTTATTATTTTTTAATTATTGTTACTTAATACGTACAATCAAAAAATTTAACATTTGGTCTTATCTTAAATTTCCAGTTTTCTTATAAAAACACATCCAAATTTGAAGTGGAACAAAGTATACGCTATCAAATCTTATAATATGTCCCATGTGTCATACAAACTGATTAGTAATTACGTATTTTGACTAAAACGATATTTATCGATATGAAATAAACAATGGAAATTGTCCTACAGATGGATTAAAGAGTTTAATAATTTTCGGAGCCACGAGAGTCTTGAGCATACTTACTTAGCTCTCTCCTTTTTAATGTTGAAAAGTATAATTTGAAATAAAAATGGAAGATTTTATGTTATTATGCTTTATACAGGTAGCATGTAATTAAATGAGTACAAGGTGATAATCCACTTATTCTTAAAACAAGGGTTTCTAAACTTCTCAAGAGCTACTGTCTACTCTCAGTGAATTCCAACGACATCAGTTATATTGGCCGTTCCTTCGTAATGCTTTGCCTCCTTTTCCTGTTTAATTTACTCAACACCCCAGTAATCATGTTTATAGACGGATGAAAAATGGGAATCGGTAGAATTTTTCAAGTGCTCATAATTGGTCGAGCCAATGAGCGTCTGTAGAAAGAGTGCAGACGCCATGTTCAATTTTATAAAAAAAAATCTGGAAGAATAATTTGAGAAAACTTAGTTTACCTTCCATTAGAGAGTTAGTAAAGGGTTAATTTATCAAGTGTTTCGTTTGTGGTTTTGTGTTGCGTGAGGTTTGGCTGTTGGCTGGCTCCATAATATCATGTCTAATTGTATATGCCTGCTGTTAGTGGTAAATAATACATATGTGAAAACATCATCCAGCTATCCTTTGGACATATTCTGATAGACCCCAAATTCATATAAAAACATCTCCAGACAAACGACCTATCATATTTTTTCCTGATTCCAAAAATCAAAGCAACTCGTTTTCTATTTCTTTACTTTTTCTTTTAATTACCTTTTTGTATAAAAATGTATCTGGAAATTTATGATATTCAATCAATGAATCTTTTTATTTTACCAAATGTATACACACATTTGTTCCTTTAAATAGCACAATTCGTGGTTATTTAATTGAATAGAAAATGGGTACATTTGGCTATGAGTTGTCATATTCAATCCATAGCAAAATTGCAAATTCACACTCTGGGGCACGTCGGCTTTCCCTTATTTTAGGATGCATAAATAGGAAGGTCAGTTACTGAACGTCGGGCTTCGTGTGTAGCCTTTCAGTTTTGCCAAATTAGTTGATTGCACGCCAACTTATTTCGTAACCTGGCATAACCTTCTGGTCCTTAAGTATCAGCTTATTTTTTGTATTCTGGGGTTTACAATAAAATAACCGTTCGGCTCATTGCATGAAAGTAATATTATAAACACTTTTTGCTACTCCAGTAGATTCCGCTTTGGATTTTGCAATATTTAGAATATCTATGATAATTAAGCAATGATTTTTTATTCTGCAAATGGAACAAAGAAAACTTTCTGCTTAAATTAACAAACGTTGAATCAGAACGGTTGTAATCCGCTATAATATTGTGCAGAACTCAACGTCCAAAAGTAAAACAAATCAATCTGGAATTTGTAATCAAACGAGTATATTAATCTTCTTGGATCAAAACAAGCCCAACTTGATGTTTACTCATTCTTTCATGATGACTAACAATTTTTTGTAGAGAGATTCGAATCAGGAATTAACAACTTAGCAAAAGTATTTAAAATTATTTATATGTTATTGTGCCGAATAATAAGTACATATTAATTTAGTCCAGAAATGTCACTCTAGCCCTTCTGCAGTTTCTTTATTAGATGATAGAAGCCATATGCGGCAGTGATCGATTTCTTATGCAAATTAAATAAACTGAACCTTTCTGCTTGAATTTAACTCGATAATCTTCTTAAAGGATTTGGCAGAGTAGGAAGAGTACTGATTCGTAGATGTCAATAGATTAATAAAAACTTCACGATGAGTCATTATGGTATGACTCGTTTAATCTGAACGATTAAAGTCACTTTGAGTTAATATTTAATTCAATGTTTTTCAAACCCATTGGTTGTACGGGGTCAATTTAGAGTTCATTTTAAAGTGTGATTGTGTGTAATTGAAATCTGCTTTAGGGTATTTGATGCATTAAAAAATGAATTTAAAAGAAATGGACATAAAACTAATGAAGTCATCAAGATGCTGTGAAGGAAATGGAAACTGATGGTGATGCACCTCTAATTACTAAAACCGTACACAATATGCCGACTC
Source organism: Vertagopus arboreus (assembly GCA_034698485.1). NCBI lineage: Eukaryota > Metazoa > Arthropoda > Collembola > Entomobryomorpha > Isotomidae > Vertagopus > Vertagopus arboreus. Next base: position 51,367 of record JAQGBQ010000040.1, read on the forward strand.
CATGTCCATTTCTTATCTTTAAGTCCATTGAATTATGGTCCTGTTGGGCGATATTTCCCGATTTCTTACTCAAATCACTTGCTACCTGCCGACTTGATGGGACACTTTGCCTTACGTTTTTACAGCTTGATCAACAGAATGAGACGAGTTGAACCTGATTGTATTTCACCATCCACTGGAGCTTAGAACTGGTGAAGGAACAGAGTCCTAATTTAATGACATTATAAGACGTGCATTATAGAGCGAGCAAGGTGTGGGACACTTCCATTGAGAAAAAATCCTAATAGGTGTGTAACCAGGGATTGACTATATTGTAGAGACGGGTTGTCGCCCTGTAGCTCATTCAGTTTAGACAAGTTACAATGCTTTCCCATCCAGAACGCCCGAAACAAACGATTTTTTTTGCTCCAGACAACAGAAACTGTCTCCTATTACATATCATTAAGAATCCATTAAGCTTTTAAGTCGTTCTGGGTTAACATTCAAGTTCAGCTCTGTCTCAGTCGTAGCGATCATCTGTGTCGGATGGTTAGTTGACCCATTAATTGAAGTTCTTTAAGATCAATCCTTGATCTAGTTTTGAGTTTCTGAAACTAAATTTCTTGAACATTGAGGCACAACTGCCAACCCAACAGAGCTCAAACCACTTTTCTCCATGCTATGAATAATATCCTGAACAATTTCAAAACATCTCTAGTGGCTCAAGTGCATATTGTTGTACCTAAGTCAATAACCTTATCTTATCAATTACATTTTATTGCTTATTTTATCTTATATCTGCATAGAGCCTTATAGATTCTGTAGGTCTACCTACTCAACTCCAAGATTTTATAATACAACAAATCGATTACAATTCTGATCCATGTCCACGGGATTAAGTCATTGTATTTCTTAAGTGCGTGGATCTCAAATTCCAAATATCTTTTGTCGGAAGGTAAATGATGCCTGCTTGTATCTTTATCAATAAAGCTTTATAGAGATGGTACTTATTATTCCCTATATTCATTTCCCCCATAGCTTGACATCGTTTTAAAAAATACCTCTAGTAATTCTGGAAGAATAGCTTTATTTTCTGACGCGTGATACATCGGTCTTATGAGTTTAACGAAATGTGAAGTCATGGTTTGTTTATTTGGATCAGTTTGAAAACAAGATGTAAGATTATGTCAATAACCAGCTGCCTCATTTATAAAACCTAAGATCCATTATTATTATTCCATCATGCATAACAAGATGCAGATAGAAGACGCACAATAATAATATTATGACTATGACCCCATTGAGGTGTTTGAAAATATGAATTGGTTTATGGTGAGTATCGTTCATCTATCAGTTATTTCATGTTCATGAGGACGTCCCTGTGAGTCCCATTTGTAAGAGTCTTAAGCACCAATTCTGGAGAAATATTCATACCTTCTGTTGATTTTTTTTATATCAAGTCCGCTCCACACTTGGGTTCACAACAAGCAATAAAAATAAAACTGTTTATACATACAGAACAGTTTCTATTAAGATTAAAATGAGCAATGTTTCCTCATCTCCTTACAAATACTTTTTATATTCCTTCTGACGACTTATTAAAATCGGACGGTGTAATGATTCACCATATTGATTAAGTAGCGTAGTTTGATAGCCAATAATATTATCTTGAACAGACCACAACTACAAACTACAAAGCTGTCAAGGGGCAGGTAGTGGGATACATCAAGAAATTAATCTCTGGTGTGTGAGCCACCAGACCACATTTATCACTTGTCAAGCTTTTCTTGTGTTTTTTATCTTGCAAAGAATAATACGAAGCAAGCGAAAGCAAATCAAACCAACTTTCATCAATATAATTATAAGTTTTGACAGTTCCATTGCAGACCATAGCAAACCTGAATTAATTTAATGATACCTCCTCTCTTCAGTCCTCACGGCAATCTACCACGCTTCTACTACATCGGCATTTTGATGATGATGAACTGAACAGAAAAAAAAACATTTTTGGAAGCTCATCTTCCCACATTTACAGATATGATGTACGTACTACTAATAATAAAATCGATGCAATATTCTATGTACTTGTTGATTGCGAAATATTTAATTATTTATTCAACGGTGCAGTGAGCTTTACTCTTCGTTCTTTTATTTCATGGATTTGCAATATTAATTAATGTATGTACTCCGTCCCTTTTTAATTCAATGAACATAATAATATAATGCTAACAAGAACATGAAACTGCACATTGAAAATAAAATGCAAACTTTTAAGATTTCTACTATGCAATGCACAATGCGTTTATACTTTTGAATTTACAAGCTTTCTTTATGAAGTGCATACACTAAAAAGAAGGCAAAAAATAATTGACAAATTCATTAACTAAAGAAACATACGTACAATCGATGTTTTTAAAAAATCTAAAATCGTAGAACAAAAAAATATTAAGTCTCGACCGTTTCACTTCATAGTTTCTGCTTGACGAAAGTTAGCACACTGTGAAATTAGCTGTGGATATAAACAGCACTTAAATAGACAAAGAGACAGTGTGAACAGCCAAGGGATGGTTGAATTTGTAAATTGAATTCTTGTAAGTAGTAATATTTGTGTACTTGATACTTTAATACATGTTCATCATGAATAGAAGTGAAGAGTGATAACTGAAATGCCATCATGTAAAAATATACATAGGAAATTTTTTTAAGAGTTTTTATTGTTAAAATAATTCTACAGGTCTTTTGAGGTTGAGTGCTCCAGAGCATTCTTTTTGAATTCTGTTTTGTTTCTTTGCACGATTTATTCGCAAAGAAGCAGTTTGGCTTTCCATCATCCATTTTCTTTTCAATTTACTTCATCGCCACTACCTTTTCGTTGACAACTCAAGAGGGATTTAACTACCCTGCTATATATTGTGATGTAAGTACGTCCTATTGATAGATGAAACTCTTTCTCCATTATCATTACACAGGGTGATGGACTTCTCACGTATACAATGACCGACAGCATATAGAATAGGTCGTGCAAAATATCATGCTTTTCCCATTATGTTGACGATTTTTTTCTATCTCTCCAATCTAGATCTTTGCTAGTGCCTGTAGAATAACTAAAAATAACAATCCATCCTCTAACATGAAACAGTTTTTTAAATTACATTTTTTAAAATTTCACTGTTAAAGCCTCATAGTCAGCTCCATAGTTTTAAACCTTTTATCACAGTTATTGACTAAGAGACGGGCTTAAAATTCGGGATATATCGAAGTCTTGATCGTCTATAAAATTAAAGGCTAACATTTCAGTAGAAATACATTGTACATTGCAGAGTACTGTAATGATAGCACAAACGGAGGTAACAAAATCTCAAATTTCCACACCTAATTGGTTGGTGTTCTTTAAAACTCTATTCCTTTATTTTATTTTATTTGTAGCAGGTTCAACAATTTTGCTCTTCTTTTATAAACGTATTTAAATGTTGAAACTGCTTTCCGTTTTTTGTTCGATTTGGAATTGGAATATATTTATTATTAATTAGAGATTGCTAGTTAATTAAAACACAATAAATGAAATAGTACGATTGTAAGAATATTAATTTATTTGATTATCAGGAAGAAGTGGTAGCATAATTAAGAGATACATTTCAAAATTATGATGAATTCACGAAAGATGATAATAAAAAATAAACAAAGAATGAAGGATACTAATATTTGAGTACTTGAGATTTTTTACAATTAAAATAACTCAATTGTACAATGTTTGAAGAAGGTACAGATGGGAGATGAATTTAAGGAGTTTCTTCAAAAGTTTGTTCAGGTCAACAACATGGGATTATTAGTTTAAAAAATCTTCTACATCATAAATGATACTTTTTACTTGACGCATGAATTAGCTAGTTTTATGGATTATTAAGTTGTTAACTTTAAAAAATGCCATGAACTCTTAAAAGACCAAACCGCAAGCAAAGCATGTAGTATAGACATTTTTCACCATTTCGTTCCACCTTTTCTAAAAGGCAATGAAGTGAAGGGAATGATATTATTATTGCCAACTTCAAACTTTTGCCAAAGTAGTTTCTGAGGAACGAACATGAGCTATTAATTTGAGACTCTCGACTTCATTCATAAATTTTGGGTCTTTATTGACTTTGAAGCTTAAAAACAAAGGTAAGAGTCAAATTGAATCAGTCAATTTATGTTACTTCTCAAAACAATTAGCTGTAAACAAATAATACGAGATGGATAAAGGATCAGAAAAAGCTCGTATAATATTTTATGTTCGTTGTTTGGTCTCCTACAAATTCCAATATCATAAATATGTTCGGTACCTCCTCTGCGAGTTCAACAAGTAATTGTTAGGAGTTAAATAGGAGTAGAACCGATTTGACAGATCGTAATTTTGATGTTCGAGCAAAAAGCGGATGAGTTAGACTCTCCGCTGTGAAGATGATACAAAGTGTAATATGATGATGGGAGTGGCAGATATGGTAAATTTCTCTGCTGGGAGCCGACTAAGACAAATGGCCCGCATTATACAATCCGTCCTTCTTGATTTCCCTCTGAATTAAGAAAATTACGACAACCACGTCCCCTCACTTACTTTTACGAGTCCTAGACTATCATCCTCAATGATAAACCTCTCCGACTTGTCTTAAAATGTTGTCAACACCTTTAAAGACTGGAATCGGTGACCAATCTTGCTTTATCTGACAGCAAATTTCTATTTATCAGTCACATAGCATCGATAACAATGAGACACACTTATAAAGCTTGTTTCAAACAATCTGTCTTATAATGGTTAACAATTTATTTTATTAAAGCAGAAATTATTCCATAGTCGTAATTATAAATGAATTAATAAATATGAATTCAGGTTTACATATTTCATGAAAATTACAAGCTCAAAAGTTATTATGAATAGTAATTAATACGATATTTAGTTGAACCTAGTTAGTTTTAACATCTTTAATCATTTATTCAGAAAGTTGGATATTTTAATATAGATACATAACCGATTCTCGTGACATTTACACAAGTTATGAGTAAAAAACGTTATAAAACTAAGAGATTTGTATGATATTTATAGATTCTAATTAATTTACAGCACACTTTCATGCAAGTGTTACTTAGCATTAAACAATTTAATTTTCTACACTGGTCAAATTCCATCAATAAAAACGTATTCAAGGTCAATAGTTTAGTGAAGGTGTATGATTAATTTTTGTTTAAAAGTTTGTGATGCGTATTGAAATCAATGTTTTAAAAAGATGTATGAAACAAATGAAAACTCATGCACATTTTTAATACTATACACCAAAATGTATGTATTTAGAGAGGCCTTCTACATCACGCATGTTGTTGAACAAATTATAAGCTCGATAAGTTTGGAATGGGCAAATAATTGGGCTTCCAAATGAATAAATAAAAACTTTTATTAATACGCTGAGTAATTTGTGTGCGAAATGAAATCGGTGAAAGCCAAAGGTTTGATATTGGCAAAAAGAGTGCAAGTGGTCAGAGAGATAAGTGTAATTTTCTGGAAAGATAAGAAACGGAAAGAAAGGGTTGGAACGGCAGGTGAAGGTGGATTGTAGGCGGGTCATGATAGCGTCGAGGAACCACACCTCTTTTGTGAAAGTTGACGAGTCAAATTGCATTGTGTTGAGGATGGGTAGCCAATGGATGAGGCAAGTTGGGCTTTTTTGGCAGTTTCATTAGCTCAGTACCTCTTCTACTTACTTACTTACCTGTCCTACCTGGCCAAGCAAAGGGTTGATTATACGGATTGGATTTGGAGGCGCAGGTGGTGGCATTCGTTCCTACTTACACAGTTCACTAAACGTCATTTAATCCAAGTGTAACCTATTCAATTGACTCACTCAGACTCTCATTTCCTTTCCAATCGTCTCATCCTCATCTCATCGTTCTCACCTGGCCTTATCTGACTAAAAACCTCTTCCAGTATACAACACCTTGGGTTTTTTTTGAATTAGTAGTGGCCGGAATATCCCTCACTGGAAACAACTACCTTCCATCATCATCATCAACACCATCCTATTAAACAGTTCGCATCGCTCATTATCTTCGCAGATCTAATTGATGCTCTAACCCGGTATCACCTTCACTTCCAATATCTCCCTAAAAATTATCAGGGCCTCTTGACCATTTAAATGTTCAATGAAATAAAAAAGGATTTAAGATCTTTGAAGGAAGTGATTTAATAACTACATGGATACTAAAACAAACAGTTTGTGACATTGTGACGGTTATCTATGAATCAAAATATGTGATATTTAATAAATAAAATTCCAGTGAGATTTTTTGACCAAGAAAAAGAAAGTAGGATTTCTTTACCTTTTGTCAAACCGTATATAAACGGATTACAGTTAAAAACTGTTCGGATCTTTGACCACCGGTAGACTGAACTGACGGATAAGAAAAATAAACAAACTCAAAGAACATGGTGACGTGTGTACTAAATTTGAAACAACTCCTGAACTCTGAAAGAAAATATTAGGGAAGAAATTTGTTCTTTGTTATTGGTTTAGGAGTGATTCTCGAATGCTAATGATTGTCGATAACAACTCGAGCCCAAGTAGGCTAGATTTTAACCAAAAAAAGGGACACTACTGGGATATGGAATTTCCGGGCCAACTTTCTTCCAACGCATCTTTACCAACATCAGCAGGTATGTTTTACATGTTTTACTTTTTGAATAATATATTTATATTTATAGGCTAAAATCGAATCATTTTCTCTATTCGACACCACAAACTCTGACTCTTGATTACTTTTGAAAAATATTTTAAAAATCGGCCATACTGAAAATAGTTTCATGAATAAATTAATTGAGATGAAATTGCATTAAATCGAATACATTTTTCAACAAGTACTAATAATGCCGTCAAAATCGTTGATACTGAAAGTTGAAAGTTTCAATCTACGAAAAAGCCGGTATACAATTACATTATTATTAGCGAAACCATTGAAAATTTCAAACTTGCAACATTCTACAATTCTTAAATTTTGAAGCCGTCTCAAAATTAAAACAACTGATACCG
>JAQGBQ010000041.1:0-58358 GCA_034698485.1 Vertagopus arboreus
TCAGTTTTGTATTTTTTCAACTCTGCAATGATCAGTTGACGACGGTAGTTCCAATCCAATGCCCATGTTGGGCAGTACGCATACTGCTGTTTGGTTGCATATCGATTGCAAAGCACGTTGTAGGAAACTACTGTGAAGATACAGCTAGGTTTGAAAAATGTAGGGATACAGAGAGATATCCATGACCTAGGGGGCTGAGTTAGATTATCAGGGGCTCCGAAGTTGCTTGGTGGACCTGGGTGAGCTATTCCGTGGTGTTGGTACTTTGACTTCCTTCGACTTGTTACATTGTCTTTCTGAGTTTCAAAGTGTGTGCAAAGTTGCTTCTGAATCTTTTCATCGTTTCCAGTCGAAGCAGTGCCTATGTTGATACTTGGGAACGGGAGGGCATCGAGAAGCATCCTTACAAGGTTTGTAGTTCCATTCACCTCTTGTTGCAACTTGATGAGTTCAGATTGCAGTGGATTATCTTTGATGTTGAGAATTAAGAGGTTAAACAGTTGACCAAATTCACAAGGAAGATTCGTGAGGCAATTGTTATGAAGGTCGAGATCTGTTAACTGAGCAAGGCCACAAAGTTCTACCGGAAGCGAATGGAGTTTGTTGTCCGAAGCGTCTAGGATTCTGAGGTTTGAGAGACGGCCAATTTGAGGCGGAAGATCCGTGAGACTGTTTTTGTTTAAATACAGCTCCGTCAGGAATGTAAACTTGAATACCGAGCTATTGATGCGGTGAATGTTTCCTGTGAATTTGAAAAGGAATTTTTATAAATACATACTTTAATTCATAACTTCTCAAAATAATTATTAGTATCGTTACCAGTAAGTTCCAATCCGGTCCAGTGCTTATTTGCAACGTCCTCAGGTGTACTGACAAGAACAGAATCATCAATTTCTGCTTCTGGTCCATTTTCCTCTACTTCTTTCTCATCATTTAATGATTCTTCGATCAGTTGCTTTAAATACTGAGCCGGTCTAACTTGGCCAGAATTTGCAGGTGCTCTTGGCTCCGAACTGGAACTGGTTTGTTTAAGATCGATTTCATCCTTGGGACTCATTTCGAATTTCGAATTGTTGAAAATTAATATTTTTACACTAAAATTGAGGATTGAGGATTGAATTGTGAGCTTTGAATGTGAGCTGCTTGAGATCTCCCCATAGAGAGGATATATATATAGTTTCTATGGGTTTTAACCCTTCATTTGTTTCAATGCTATAATGAAACTTGCATGGAACTTATGCATTTCATTCGAGTAATCATTCTCATCTGAAGTAAAAGCTGTATAATTCAAAATGCCAAATAAAAAAGATTATCTGAAATAACATAAGTCGCAGTTACCGAATATTATTATCAATTCTTAAATAGTGATGCATTATGTAGGCTTTTTTTTTGCATACAGATATTATTTTATTTTAGAAGCTATTTTGAACTCATCAAATTTTCTAATTCAATTTTAAAATTTCAGAGTTTTAAAGTTTTCGGCCTGAGGTCTTTTTGTATGTGTACATAATAACTCTCTTCAAAACTTGACCGATTGAGTTGAAACTTGGTACATTTGTTTATTTAGTGAATATGAATGCTGTAAATATGTATAAGTTTTAAGTTGAGAACAATTGGTATTAAATTATTGCATGTGTAAAAATGACTAAAATTAGTCTGCACTGGGAAAATTATTTGGTTTGGGGGGTGACTTTTGGTGGCTAAAAATGTGGGTTAATTCTACTTATAGATAACTACAAATTACAACTTTATAAAAATTAAAATAAAACTTTGCATGTTGGCAGCTATGATTGATCAATCATAAAGTTAGATTTGCAAAAAATCAACCCCCCCCCCCCAAGGGATTTCTAAAAAGCGTAGAATATTTAACTTTTGCATTTAGCTGATGACAACTAATCTTAAATATCAAATACAAAATTAAATTTACAAACAAAATTGAAAATATATGACTGAATTAAAAATTGGTGTAGGAAACTGTAATTTTTCACGTTAGTAGCCTACTCCTTTTATAAAATAAAACCAAACTCTTTGCAATTGTATTTAATTTTCTATCTAGTTTTGCAGTAATGACTAAAGTCCCATGCAATTACATATGCATTTTTCTTCCGGAAGACACTATACTAATCAGGGTTTTCTTTGTCAAAAGTTCTTTCTTAAAAGTCCGCAGTAGTTTCGATGTAAAGTATAATAATGTACTGTCCTACTTCTACAGAATTCTGATTGATTTTCTATTCAAATGAAAATGTCGTCGAGGTTGAAATCGAAGAAATTGGATAGATGCGAAATGAAATAGTTTATGACAGAACTAATCTTAAGACTAATATAAATGTCGAGATTTAAAAACAATTCAGTTGTAAGTGAGTTTTTATTATTCAATCAGTTATCACTTGACAATTCAAATAGATTAGTACACTTGTGTAAAATACTTGAATTAAAATAGGGCGAGAACACAGATATTTGTCATTCATCGGCACATCTAATTAATATTAATCCTTCCAAAAATAATACTTAATACAAAAGTCAAATTCTCTCAAATCATGTTATAAACGCAGATATTAAACCAATAGCTTAAAGAAAATATTAAGATCACAATTTGAAATCCTGATATCAAAGGGTAGGACTATTAAACAGCGGTTTTCTCAGCAACTTCGTCCATCGCTTCTTCAGTGGTTTCCTCGCCCTGAAATAGTAATAATAATTCGCAAATTTAAAATCCAATCTAATAATTTAAATGTAAATTTCGGTCAAATGAATAAAAACTAACCTTTGAAACTCGAAGTTTCTTAGAGCCTTCAACGTCTTGGTCTTCATTTTGCTTTCGTTTACGATCGGCTGCTGCTTCCTTTGCTGCTGCAACTCCATTACTTACTACAGCCGCGTTTTCCTAAATTAAAAAATCAACTCATTTTAAATTATGTAAATGAAGACAAACTTAGAGGTTAAATTGTCATAGGATATATTATTATGCATAGTTACCTTATTTTCTTTCACATCATCTTCCTCACTCTCTGCTTCAGCCTCAATGTCACCGTCAATACTCTCCTCAGCCTCGGTTGACTCCTCGCTCCATTCTGAAATAAAAATCGAAAAAATTTGATTAATTTTGAAATATCTTACTATCATTCGAAAGGGTTTTACAAATTGTAAAACCCTTATTTATAGGGTTTTACAATAAATGTGAATCATATTTAGAATGGCATTTATACCTTGAGCATATTCGCCGATGATATAAATAGGCCCCTTGCCCTTGGCAAGCGTTATCTTAGCTGTTTCCGTAAGTACTAAGTCCAAGGAAACTTGAAGCATGTCGGAACCACGGAGGTAGGCCAATGGGAAGGTTTCGATGCTGCCAGTGTCATTTTTGGTCTCCACTTCAATGACTTGCAATTCAGTTGGGTCCACATCTTTCCCCAGGGTTGCCTATAATATTTTTGTGTAAAATATTCATTTAGTAAAAATAGAGATTTTTTTTGCAAGAATTCATAAAAATTTAAAGTAAATGGTAATGAGGCTTACTCGTTTGATGAGCACAGTATGTTGCAAGATGTCTTCTTTTGGTGGCTGAAATGTGTAGTCGGTCTGTCCTTCTTTCAGCTCCCTCACTGAAAATAAAGAATTGAAAGATTAGTGACTAGGAAATTATTCAAAGTACCCAAATCAAGGTATTTAAATAATAATGATATTTTCCTTTCGAGAATAAAAGTTCAACAGAATGCATTTCTATATACCAGTTGACCTAACCATGGTTTAGGCTCATTTTAATTCTGAGATTAAGATTTAAATTATCAAATAGAATATCTGGAACCACAACTAAATAGAGTTTAGATTTTCATAGAAACCTTCATGGTAATTCCATAATGTTGTCGAGTGGTGAAATACGATATATTAGCCAAGTCATGAGATTCATTTATCATAAAAATGCGCCTGTCATGTCAGCCAGGTCAAGAAAACGTTACAAATCACTACGAATGACAATTTGGATTAGTTAACCAATTACTTTATCTCCGAAAAACTGATCTTTTAGTACTAATTGACATGCTACTACTTCTATAGAAATGAAATCGACACGGGAATGCATTACATTTGAAGAAAAATAAGAATATGATTGACTAACTACGGAAAAAATTATTTTGTCCTTTAAAATCAAAAACTTCTGTACAGAATAAAAACAGTTGAAGGTTGAGAGGAGAAAAAATATTTAAAATCAAGTGTTACTTACTAAAAATTTCTCGGCGATTGACTGATTGGGCAGCTTCCAGGCGTTCCATGAGAGAAGCGTTTGCCTTTTCCATTTCGTTTGAGGTTTAAAATTGGGTTGTTTGTCAGGAAATAATTTAAGGACTGGTTGAGGGAAGAGCAGAAAGTAGACTGACGATTCCTTTTTCCCTATAGACTGCGTTCCGCACAAATCTGTAAAAATATGTAAAATCTAAAAATGTGAGGAGACCAACGAGGAGCTTATCTTACTCTCTTAGGATAGAACCACACCAGATCACATATCAATATGTATGTCTCAAAAATGCTGCCACCACCGTCTTGCTTGATTTGGGAATGACGCCGAGTTCCCTATGTACTATTGTGAATGTATGCTAATTGACTATCTTCAACTTGTATTCAACCTCGGCAGATTACCTGGAATTCCAAAGAAGTTGACGCTATGCCTACAATATAGTACATAGAAATTTATGAAACAGAATTGTTGAACCGGATGGCAATCATTTCTATAAAGTAATCTAATGTTGTTACTTGTGCAAAATGAATGTATGAAATTTAGTCGTTTTAATCTAGCCCTGTAAAATATTTCAATTTGATCCGGTCTGATAAGAAAGATGAGTAATCAACGAAGAAATTTATTAATTCCAAAAGAATTTGTGTACATGTCAGCTATGCATATAATATTAAATATTAACCACTAAACATTGCAGTAAGAAGAACGTTACAAAACCTAAAAGTAAATCATTTCCATAAAATTGCACTGCATTCGCTTCACTGACTCTACATGCAAGGTATGTTGTATGGCAAGTACTGAAAGTCATCCAGTTGTATAAACTATACAAATGAAGCGAACATGCAGGCATTTTATGAACATATTTTTAACGATCCATTAATTTCATGACATTGTATCGTATCCGAATTCGGTAAAATGAACACCCGCTACTTTTCAGAGGAATATATTACAATTGTAACTACAACAAAGCTTATCCAATGTGTAGAAGAACTTCATACACAGTACAAGCCTAACGATCAAATCCCATTTGTCAAAACCATTCCTGTCAAAAACAACCGTAAGAAGAAGCCCATGGTTTAGATGATTTGAATTAGTTGTAAAAATAAAAACAATGAATGCTAGAATTATTTCGTTAAAATTATGACTTTAAAGAATATGAATATGACCAGTTTTATAAAAAATATTAAACGACTTTTATTGTTGTAATTGCAAATTTGCAGTCTTTATTATTTTACTTTGTCATTTAGTATTAAATTCGTTGTAAATAATTGAGCGATTTATATCATTTAAAATAATTGAGTTTTATCAATATCATACTTTCTATTTCTCAAAATAATCCTGTTTTATATTCTATCATAAAATCATTCAGAGAAAAATCATATATTCTAGTAGTAGGCCAACTGTCTTATCGAGCTAGGATGATCAGTTATCAAAGTTTTAAAGGGCCAAAAGTAGATAAAAGTAGGTTAAAAACTATAAAGCTTTAGCTTAAGTCCTCAATTGAGAGCTATTGTCAAATTGTAGTTTTACATAATTATAATGACCGGAGAACGAGTTATTTAGAATTTAAAAACCCTCCAAGTTGCTTTGGGTTTTGACAGATTCGAAGGAGCCAAACCGATCTGAGATTTTATAGAAGTGATAAACTTAATGGAAGCAATGCTGAGATCGGATTGATTAGACACTTGACCATTAATAGTTCCACAAGGTGTACGCTGACCCTATTGGGTAGAACGGGTCACAGAACGTGTGATGCGACGGGGAATTGGACGAACATCACAGTTAGAAGTGTTCGGTGGTTCTGGGACCGTTTTCTGTCGAATTGATGCCTGGTTCAGATGTTGAACGGATGAAGTCTTTAGAACGAAATACTTTGAGACTGCATCACCAATCGAAGGAGTAATGACTCTAAATATTTAAAATTCATTGTTATAATAATTCAATAAACTCTTTTTAAAATAACGCTCTAATATTTACCTACGTTGGGCTGCTGAGCTGAGACCTGTGGACTCGAGAGACTGTGACTTCCTATGCTGACGCCGAACGTTGTCGAGTATACGGCTAAAAGAGATAAAGAAGAATTAACTTAAATTGAATTACATTTTATAAATTGTAATGAGAATAATGTTCTTACTGTTGTAGCATTTTATTAACTTGCTTTCCGTTAATTGAGGATTTGCTAGAAGAAATCGTCACTGTAGAATCATCCGAGAATGCTGTGGAGGAAGTCCCTGTTGAGCTAGTTCCCTGTTTCGCTGCCGACTTCTTCTTTATGTCCTTCATGAACTGCAACCGGTTGGTCAACTGCTGATTAACAGTTTTAGAATCTTCCAGTTCATATCGTACGCTTGCAAGCGCTTTACTGGATTGAAAGAGTTGTTTTTGTAACTCGATATTCTTTGTTCGCTTCTCCAAATAAAGGGTCGATAGTGTGTCCAAATCTTCTCGGAGGGAAGCGTAGTTTGCAGCCTGGATTTCATGCTCTTTTTCCTTGTTAACGTAGTGGGCTACTGTTTGTTCTAATTGAAGCTTGCTTTTTTCTAGATTCTTGAAGCTTTCTTCCAGCTTCTTCAACTTAAGTTGAAGAAATTGAAGAAGAATTTGAAGAAATTGAAGAAAAAGTTGATATAACTGGTTCAGATCTGGCAAGTACTGCTTCATGTTACCCATCCTGAAAGAAGTAAAGAAGGAAATCGTTTTGTTAGATTTCATGTCATTATTGATAAATGGTATAAATATTTACTTAACTTACTTGAAAATTTCAAGTTGAAATTGTTGCTCCCAAAAATATATGTGCGGAAACAGGATCTCGTCACGAGCCTTTTCTGTGTCTAATTATTGGAAGACAAGGAAACTATAAAATGGACAACTGCTGCAGGGGCTAAAAAACATAGAAGCTTGTTCTCAATAGACCTCTGTCTCACCGTCTGGATTACATGAGCTGAAGATGGAACCAAATGCCTCAAGTCGAGTGAATTTGATGAATTTAAATAAGTTATTAAGGATAACAACCTCAACAACTTATTCAAAACCTTTAAGATACCGATGTCAAAAGTTATGTAAATTACAATAGCAATAAATGCCCCGAATATTAGTGCACCTTACTTTGAAATAGATTTTTTCATAGATATTATTGTACGCTTTCGAAATCAAAACATGTAATTTTTTTGTATTGTTTGTCTCGGATTTCGGAAATTATTTCCAAAACTGTACACATGAATTCCAATATTTTATCAATTTTTGAACAAACTTTTGCATTTGCAAAGCATTCTGTAATACATAATGACATTCATGTAAAAATGTACTAGAAAGTTATAATGGATCAAAGTTCAAAAAAGTGAGTTTTCTAGATTTTTGGATTTTGTTCGTAGATATCTTAAAAACTAACCGGACGACGTGGGCAAATATTTGCATATTCGTAATCAGCATTAAATTACGAAGATTTTGGTATATTGAAAGTTGAAATTGAAGAATTCTCGAAAAATATTCGAATCGTAGTAGTCTTTAGGAATTAGGAATATCTGCAATATGCCTGTTATTTTACAATGAATAAATAAAGACCTGGAATATGATACATAATTTTATCGGGAAAACAAGAGTCGTTTATTCCAATTCCATAAAAACAAACATAAAAACAAACGATAGTTCTATAATACTTCGTATTGTGCACAGAAATATTATTTACTAGCTGACCCATGCAAATACTCTTGACCCCGGGTCACCAAAAGTAACCTACGTGTTAGTTTTAAAAATCTGATATCTTAAGGTGATTGTGTTCAGACAGGCAGACAAATCTGTAATAATAGTATATAGATTATTAACCAATAACCACACACATAAAACGGCACACAATTTCATCCTATGCTTGCATAAAAATACTGCTTAATGTAGCCTTGACAAGAATTTATCTAAATTTGTATGCGATCAAATCATTTATTTGAACTGTGACTTTTTGAATTATGTATTGAACTGCTCCTCTGGAAATTCCGTCCTGCCGTAAAAATACAATTGTTTGACCCCATAGTTCGCAACGGCCACCACACTGCCAGTGCAATTAAGAAACTTTCCCCCGACCAGCATCATGTTCTCAGTATGGATTGTAGACTCCAGTTGAATTGAAATCTAGAGACAAAGGAAAAGAAAGTCCCGTCTGTTACTTATTAAGAAAAGTAAGTAGGGGCAAGACTTCTACTCTTCTAGTAGAGTCTACACAATCTAACAAGTCTAGAATAAAATACGGGATTTTTTATATAGAATAAGGTCAGAGGAAACCAAGGAAAGATCCAACTACAATTCCAGAATCTCAAGACTACAGGAGAATAAAGGATAAGAAATGGAGGGTAATGGAAAGTTGTTATTTGTACGTAAATATAAGAAATATGTGGTGGAACAATTTAGGTGGACTTTCTCTTTTAGTTCGTTGCTTACCTTGGCTTTCTTCCGTTTCGTCTTAGAACATCTCTGCATGTTCGTTATTTTCTTTTTCGTGCTCTTTACACTCCCCAGGCCCTTTGGACTACTCCTCTCGGTTTGTTGGGAACAAGTAAGTTTCCAAATAAGCACGGCATCATCCTCAGAAATGGTTAGTAGTAGGCCTTGGTGAGGTAGTAAATCCATTGCACCAATCCATCTTGAATGAGCATAAACTCGGGCCATGAGCCTTTTAGAGGGCCAGTGGAAAACACGAAATACTCCTGATCCGTAAGTGCATACTATATAGCTCTCCCAGATACCCAACCCGGTCACACATTCCTCCGATCTGGAATTTACGGGTCATTTTGTCAAAGCATTTGGCAACAAGAAGATGTAGAAAAACAAGGAAATGCTTTTAAACGCGTGTCTACCTCTCAGGAATGCACAACCCTCTACTACTACTACTACTGTTTCTACTTGCCAACTTAATCTTATCAAAAATTATGCTATGTGCATTGGAACGGTGGTGTTTTTTGGATTTCTTACGGAGTTTTAAAACAGCATCTTTTTCTTGCTGTCTGTCCTGCAATTTTCCACACACGAACTGTCCCAGTTGGACTTCCAGTTGCGAGAACTTTCCGTCGGTAGCACATCTGAGTGATAGGCTCTGGCTGAATGACAGAGGTATTCCAAAATTCCACTTTTCCACTTTCCAAGAAGTTAAAAGTATGAACCTTTCCTTGCCCAGTCCCTAGAGATGTATTCAAAAAGCAAACAAATTTAACACACAAATTCCATTTGGACATTTCCTAAAAGTTGTAGACAAAATGTTATAAAAATATGCGACCAAGAAAGAAGTCTGCATTGGTTTTGAATACCGGTGATTTTAAGATATTTTTTTCTACGTTTCAATAAAATTTATCACGAGGCGAAAGCGGAATGGAAAAAAGTAGGAGTAAAGTAAATAAAATAACATCATCGAGTTCAAATGTATAAAAATAGGTAAATGAATAAAACATGATAGACAATATTCTTCAGTGAATGTGACATATCCTGTTAAATAGATCTAGTAGATTGTGTTGGACGTACCCACTAATATCTGAGATTGGGTTGAAGCGATACCTCGACAAGCGACTTCTTCTTCGTGATATTCGTGGCTACAGAGAATTCGACTTCCGTCCTCGGAGTAGATGTAAATTCCCATTTTACTTGTGAGAACTAAAACAGTCGCTTTCTTTCCTTCTTTTGAAAGACGAATCCATTTGCCCTGAAATTATTGTTGATTTTTAATTAACTAATAAAATAAATACAATTGCATATTATTTCAAATTCTTCTCCGTAGAGACATATGTACGCTTAATCTTAAAATAACAAAGTGCTCGGTTAAGGATTTCTTAATTGCATTTTGTGTTTCTTTAGTAGAATCATGTACTAAATGCTAAAATCGGAAGGATTCATATTATGACAAGCTGTTTATTTAAACAACCATTTCAAAATGCGTCTTAAATTATATTTATCATTATTTGCAGGTTGTGAATTCTATAAAACAACAATACAATATATACAATATATTTGAATCAACAGTTAATATTTTAACGGAAACTGGAATAATTTCAAATGGTCCATTGAATAAATTGGATTTAAAGAATGTTGTTATACTGTATAGATACTACATAAAGCAATCAATATCAGAAATGCAACTCCGAGATAAAAAAAAAAAAAAAAAGGGTTAAACATATCCATCAAGCTTAAAGATGTATAAATATTAATGGAATGGAATTAATGGAGCTTCCACTTAGAACCATAAGTAACTATGTGTACAATATAAATTGAGGGTTTCAAAACTCACTCCAGTAATGTATGGTCGATTTATTGGACTTGATGGATGAGGAACTTGGACAGTTTGAACATGTTTGTAAGTAAAGTCGCAGTTCAAAACCATATCCAGTTGATTCACTAGGAAACGTCCATTTGCGATAACCCCAACCAGGCCCAAGAAACTGTGACATATTTCAGGAGTTGAGATTTCTTCTTCTTCCTTATTTTTTGAATTGGTACAACAAGCTTTGCAGTTTTTACAATTAAGGACCAAATTTCCAGGGATCGCTGCAATAGAACTGTCTAGATCAATTGTTTCGAATGGAATGAATGGACCTTGTAATTCTCTTAAAACATCTTTGCTACTAGTTTGTTTCTGGAATTTGTGAAAGGATGTCATTTTAGTTTTTCTTTTGCTTCTATAGTTTATTTTAGAATTTAAAAATAATTAAAGGAATGTAGATAATACAACCCAAATGAACTTTGTGGTCTTTGCTCAAATTTATGTTGTGAGATTTCGGTTGCCGAGCACCCAGGAGTAGAGTAGGATTACAAGAGTGTATTTAGTGTAGGTGGACTTCATGTGGAACAGAATGTGTATATATACATAAACAAAGAGAAAATAATATGACCATTTTCAGAATTTGAATGTTAAAAACTGCGATTGTAT
The DNA here is from genome assembly GCA_034698485.1 of Vertagopus arboreus. Lineage (NCBI taxonomy): Eukaryota > Metazoa > Arthropoda > Collembola > Entomobryomorpha > Isotomidae > Vertagopus > Vertagopus arboreus. The sequence goes on from JAQGBQ010000041.1 coordinate 11,130, forward strand.
ACTTAATCTAATTAACCAGTTTAACATTTAATCTCAAAGGTTAGAATTCACATTCATTTCGTGTAGGCGTGAAATGCTTTTGAGGAATAAGATTACTGGATTTGTCTGACAAATACGAGAATTTCTTTGGTGAAAGTAACACATGTTTTGAAGTTTATTATATCCTTTTATAAGCCATGATGTTCTACTATTATAATCATGAACAACTCTGAACAAGTAATGCGTAGGATATAAGACACTGAGAACGTGACTATTGGCCCTCACAAATTATCACCCTGTGCTTAAAAGCTTAAGAAGTACCCTGCTATCGGTGACTTGAAGAATTTTGTATTAGACGAAAATAGTACAAGTTACAAGTAATTAATGGGATTGAGCATAAAAATACATTACTCTTCTATCCACGATCATTTAGGCATATTCTATCTATAAAAATACATGTTGACTTCCCATACAATAAAATTTATTTGTATTGTTCAACGAATTACAGAATTAAATAATACATTATAGAATTTAAGTTATTTATAAACAGATTTGCAAAATTTAGATAATTACGGGATTAAATAATATAATAGTTTAACTGGGTGGAGGTGTATTTACAATAGTCGGTCTTTTGCATTCCTCAGCTCCAAATTGAGAAAATACACATTTTTTGGTCCTTGCATTATAAATTGTATTTCGAAGGCAGGATTTCCTGGTGTATTGGCCTCTCTCACATTCAAGATATTGGCTACAGTCCAAAGGATCTGGTAGCTTAGTATTATAAGCCCAATCACACTGTCCAATCTCTCCGTTAAAAACCGTTCCGGGTCTATAAAATCGAAGAAAAAAACAGATTGTTTTTAGCAAGTGTAAGGATTTTCTGGATAGATATTTATCAGAAAAAAGGGTGAGAGAAATCTAAAAGTAAATAAATTGTTGGGAATTATTATTATACATAATTAGATTTGCTGACGTACCCACAAGACTTAATAAAAATCCTTCGATCCTCACATTCGACAAATTGATTGCAGAAGTTTGGATGTGGTGCAATGTAATTGTACTCACAAGCCAAGTTGAGAGAATTTTGTTGCAGTAAGGATCGACTCTGTCTTGGAATGTAATTGACATCTGTGTCATGTTCCAAAGAAATGGGCTTTTCACATTTAACTTTGTAAGCATAGTCACACTTCTCCTCTTCTCTGTTGTATAGCGTTCCAGGTGCACACGTTTTTATCTGGAGTATCCCAAAGTCACATTCAATGAACTGATCACACGTCTCCGGATGTGGTGCCTTGTACTCGTGATCTTTTTGACAATCATAAGTGCTGAAATCTACTTTCCGATTCCCACAAAATGATGGAAAGCTAGGAAAGTCACAGACTAATGATAGTGGATTGAATAATGTCCCACGGCCACATGTTTCCTCAACTATTCTACCATTACTACAAATCTCAAACATATTACAGTAGATCGGATGAGGTTGAATATACTCTTCAGGTTCAGAAAGTTTACATTTCCTACTACTACCCCTTGGTCTAGAGGGAGATCGCTTTCTTCGGGACAAGATTTTATGACCGTTCTTTTTTGACAGTCCTTCAGGGCTTAATAACTCATTGATATCGGCTAAAGAAATTATATGATTCGGATCTTTCAAAGATCGATCTACTCTTTTACTTCTTTCTGTAGTGGCGAGGAGAAGTTTTTTGCAATGAGGGACGTTTGTTTCCCTATCGCAAGTCAATGTCTGGGGATTGAAGACAGTTCCTGAGGCACAGCTTTGGACATTTCTTGTACCAAGGATGCATTGGATGAAAAGTATACATGAATCAGGATGAGGGAAGATGCCATTAGCAGAGTTAACGCACAGTTCACCTTCCTTAGGGTATCCACTTTCACTTTCCACCAGCAACTTTTCCTCTAATCTTGGCATCTTGATTCCAAATCCCTGAATAGATATCTCTGAAATTTTAACATTTTCTTTCACCTTACTTTTGTAATTCAAGTTTTTTACATTATCATTTTCATTTGTTTCCCCTGTGCTTGTTTTGACTTGACCAGCAGATTTCATCCATTTGGCTTGTTTTGTCAGATACGTAATGAACTTAATGTCCGATCTATCGTCTATGTTCAAACGAATTAAACTGCTATCAAAATACTTACCAAAACTAACTTAATTTAAAATTATAATTAAAGTACCAGATTGAAGGCAGTCTTTATTTATTTCAGATGAGTTATTAACACATTCGTGTGCCAATACATTAAAGAGAGTCGAGCCAGGACATCGGTTAACTGTCAACGAGCCATTGTGACAGATTATGAATAAATTGCAGGATATATGGGCTTTAAACCTTGTAGTAAGAAGAAGAATCAAAAGATTTAAAACGAATGAATTCATCTTTTTAAGAAAAGTTTAACTTATACCCACTTTCCATAAGGTTGCGGACAAAGTTGAGAGTAAACGGCAGGCGGAAAGTCCTTTCCAATGGATAACGGACCAAGAATACAGTTTTCCTCAGACCAAGAAACGGAAGAGCAAACTGATCTGTTATGTGATTCAATTCCTTTGGATGGGGCAGGAGTGGTTATTTGGATTTTGAGGAAGTCGTTGCTGTAGATCTTCCCGTCCCTTTTTATGCGTCCTCCAACTCGGGATTCCCCTTCATTAAATAGTAATCCCATCGAAATTATCATCAGAAAGAGGATCAAGAAAGAGACAGGGAATTTCCCATGGAATCCTCCCATATTCCTTTTTAAAAGATCTATCTACAGTGAGAAAGAACGTTTGGATTTTTGGACAGTCCAATCTTATCTCTACTTTTGGCTCAAATAATCTGTAATCTGTCAGTTGAATGGAAGAAATGGAAATTCCTTTTCTAAACTGGACTCCCAAAGTCCATAGACTAGTTGGGATTCTTAGCAGTAAATTCCCGACACGATTAACCAGGAAAAAAGGGATAATAGAAGAAAATTCTGCAACTTTTCCTCATTTGTATTTGCATTGGTGACCAAATTTTGTCTCTATAATAAATAAAGCAGTATACAAGTTGCATTTCGCATACAAGTAGGCTGTTTAAATGCTATAGACATACAAAACCAGCAACCGCAGTTTTGTGCGAATTCAACGTACCTATATATAAAGCTGACAGGATGTGACCAAAATATTTATCTTGTTTGGTCCATCTGAACCCCGAAGGAATTATCCTGACTTTTTCCTATGTACTCATCCAATTTTTCCAAAGTATTGCTAAATCAAATTTATAAAATAGTGATATCATAAAGCATTAAAGACAACTGTTATTTTGTTTTATGTAATAACATTTGCATATAGAAATCCTTCTTGTAAAATTCGAATTGCACTTCTTTTTGGAAACCGTATGCTAATGTTTTGGACATTCCAATCCAGTCACCGGTCGATTAATGTAACATATTCAAAATATTATTATACACGCATTTTCATACCTACATATATTAATGAAGGAATCTTGACTCGAAATTATTCCCTCCGTAGGTTAGACGGATTTGAATACAAAGTATTCCAAAGTCGCTAGGATATGAGAATACAAAAAACTTTAAAGCAGAGGAAATACATAAAAACAAGTAATTTAAGTAGCATGCTTCTTGCTTCTGCATATATTTATATACACACAGCTTATTTATCATATTAACGAGGCTGGCTCGTGTCCGTTTATTCCCCAGAGGACAAAGAGCTAATTCTAAACTTGATAGAACACAAGGACTTTATCCTTTTATTCAACATACGAGCAGGGATTTTGAGAAATTTTCATTTCATTTCCATTGTCATTTGTTTCGTCGAGAGAATTCCAGTGACAAATCATTGCAAAGTTCACTAGAGACAGCTCTGAATTACATATGATACCCTCTCTACCAACTAGGTATCATGTTGTATTCATCCAATGAGTATGCTAAATTAGATTTACATTGTCACAAGATATCATCGTATAAATATGTACTTTTAGGATTTTGAAGCTGGAGACAATTTGCATTGCAATAAATTCCAAAGACAACACCGACAACGGTCAAAATATTGTTCATTCAAACTCATTCAGACTTGTTGACATTCCTTTAATACATGCGACAGTTTCAAGTTTCAAGTTATAGGGTATATGAACTTTAATAATAAGATTATCGATAAGGAATTTAAATGAATATAGACGGAATAAGAAAAGGCTGAGAAAAGTTTCCTCTAATATTGTTAGCCTCTTGAATATAGATTTTGAAGAAGAAATCCAGAGTCTGTAGAAATTAATATTAAAAAATTTAGCAAAGGAAAGAAAAGCCATGATAATAATATAAGCTCGCAAAAAATGAGAAAAAATCTTGGAAAGAAGTGGAAGTTGAACATTACGCGTCCATAACTTCAGAGAAATTGTTATTACAAAGCTTTTATCAAAACCATATTTTCTAAGGCTAAAATTACTCAGTGCTATACTACATATACAACAGAGACTTTCAAAAGACCCAAGAAAAAAGTATGTATTATATAAAAAAAAAAGCTCCTCGCTAATTACGACCGAACGTAAAATCTTAGAATAAATCTTACTTTGGCTTTGCCTCGCCTAAACAAATTCATCCAAGCAAAATATAATACCCAAATGATGGGACTGTAACCGAAAACTGATTAGCATATCGCTGTTTTTCAGTTGACTTACACAAGTTACATGTTACTACTTCCTACCAAACAGACACGATTATTTTTTTCGGCTTCAGTATTTTTTATTTTTACACCAATACTATAACTTAGCCTATAAATAAAAATTTGGTTATTATCTAAATTCCCTGAAATGCATCCGTAATAAATTAAAATCTTGGGGTTAAAAAAGCAGTTCTTGAGACGGAAGAAGAAAACTCGCTACTCGCTAATCTGCAATGAAAGACTTCCAAATCCGGTCATTTCTTCCGAAAGCAATGGCCAGGTATACGATCCCCAAGCCAAGACAATGGTCTTGTCCTTCTATGGAGGTACATTCACAGTTTTTTCTTATTATTATTTTTTCCTGTGTTTAATAATTGCTTGGTTTAATTTTAATAAGGACTTGAGATAATATTTTAAAGCTTCCAAAGCCATTTCTAAACTTTAGATATTAATCCTAATCTTCAAAATAATTTCGTACCTGCATACAATCGGAAAGAAAAGGAAAGAATGCTAGTGCGGGTATTATATTATTATTATGGCATTTGGAATTGGGGTTGCACGGGGTTTTGATAATGTTATTAGCAGTACCGCTCCCGTCAACTCCTGCTTCCTTTCAAAAGATAATTGCAAAATTTGCACCATTTGTGTGCTATGTGTGCTTTTGTTTCAACAAGCAGAAGTTCTAAGTAGGAAATATTATGTGCATGGCTTCGTTACAATTTACAATTAGTATTTACAATAACAATTCCAGTATGTGTAAAAACAATCTTTCAGCATGCTAAAAGAGACCATAGAAAGCACCGGTGACGATCTAATTTTGTTCCTGAGAACAATCATCCAGATAATACTGTGATATGTAGTAGGATTAAGCATATTTCCCTGGGGCTTGAAATACTGCTTGGCTAAAAACATTAGGAAGCATATGCTACCACCTCTAATGTTCCTATAAATAATTCACTGGTTTTTAATAATCTACAATCTTTGCTAATTTCCTAAAATCCGAGTGAATACCGGAGAACATTGTGGTGCAGCGCAGCAGCGCAACATTTTTTTTTTCAAAAAAGCTGCAAACGACTTTAAAATTCAGAAATTGAACATTTCATTCCATTGACTTAGCCCTCTCGGGTATAAAAGTAACTCCCCACTCAATTCATTTCAATGCAGAATTTATTTACGTACCACATCAGGATTTTATACATGTACATTATTATATAACCCGTTTTGATATCCTGTTTCATTGTGAATCATGATGCTAGCTAATAGAGCAAGTCTGGCTTTGAAACATTATGACCTCTGATTCTATCTAATTTCAAATCTGGGCTGGATTTGAAAGGAAATGCTGTAAAAGTCCTGACTTTTCGTGTGTTGAATACAGTAAGGCAAGAGATGAGGGTTTTACTCTGAATTTTCACGGTATCCAAAGTCCCGAAACGGGCATTAGTGCATACTAAAGTAGATTCTATAGTTAACTCGGGGGGTTTTGGCATTATTTCTCTTAATTTAAAATTCCAAGTGAAATTAAATGGCTTTTCTCATTTCATTAAAGAACTCTTTGACCAAAACAAGCAAATCCAAATCTAAACTGCTATGGCTTTAACTTTAGCTTATAATTGCAAAGCCGTACTTTATTTCACGGTGCATTCCATTGAAACATAAAGACGATAATATACGATTCAGGGTTTCTCGTCCTAATTGGAAACGAGCGTTGAAAAATAATCTTTGGAGATCCTTATTTCCTTCAATTTTTATTTGTATTCCAGATTTATACAGCATTTGTGGCTGCTATATCCTTTTTCTGCAGTGGAGTTGTCCAATCTTACACAAGTCCGGCAATCTATTCTCTTGAATCGGACGGGGACTCAAATATCACACTAACTCGAGCTGATATCTCCTGGATAGGTTATAAACATTACATATAATAATTACTTATGCGACATATTGTAATTTTAATTTCGAGTTTAATTATGGCTAAATGTTTTTTCATTGTTTATTTTATCCTCGTTTAGCGTCAAGTCCGTCCTTGGCAGCGTTTTTTGGAACAATCCTTGCTGCCCCTTTGCTTCAGTATTGTGGTCGACAGAAAACTCTTTTATTCTTGACACTACCGTACATTACAGGATGGCTTTTGATTGGGTTTACGAGCAACATTGCGATGTTACACGCTGGAAGGGCCTTCTCTGGCTTGGGTATAGGGTTAACTAAGGCAACAGCTCCCATTTATGTAAGTCCCGAGGCAAATAATGGATATTGTAGTTAGAACATTTTTGCACAAGACAGTTTCACATCTGTGCCCTCAATCTATTTTTCTTTTGAATGAGGTCGGTCGTTCTGAAAACTTTTTGAATGATAACTTGGAATCTGTTGTTGTTGTTTGAATTGTACCATTTTGTACTAATATCTTATTATATGAATCTGAATGTGCTGATGGCAAGAACTCGAGAGTAGCAGGGCAATAGATATTGATTAGAGCTTATCTTTCCATGTGTGAGGAAATACAACTTTATTGATAAAATTATTGCATGCAAAGTAGATCTAAAGTAAAAACTTGGCAGTTGGCTTGATTAACTGATAATGGACTTTGGAGAGACAAAACACGACAAATCAATTCTTAAATCTTTAACGGTAATCAAAATATTCAGAAATTAAAATATCGAATTTTTGGAGCTTTTCATACTCTATTGATGATGACCTGGGGTTAGATTAGGATATAAAGCTATTCGACACAACGATAGAGTCAAGAGTAGAAACGACATTATTCTTGGTATAGTAAATTTTTATTTTTTCCGGCAAAATGTGACGCCTTTGCTCTAATCCATAATGGTATCCGAAAGGGAGGAAATTCTTTGGGAATACGCAACAGCTTACTGTAGATGAAATGAATGTGGTGTTATACGTACATTTTGTTGCCTCAGACTTTCTTTGGCATTTCGCCCTAGAGAGCCCTGCAATTTAACACATATAAAGTATATAGTCAATACAATCACAAACAAGAAGAGAAGAAATATTATGGGAAACCATCATAAGCAGAGCTCAGAAAAAGTGACAGAGTAAGGCGGAAGGAAGAAGCAAAGAGATCTGCAGCAGAGGAATTAGAATCCTCAGAATTCTAGACTTTGTGTACCGTCAGTAGAGATCAATAGAGGTTTTGATGCATCTTTGTTGTGTTTAAATGTTACATAAAAGAGAGGTTTAAATGCTCCAAAGAAACGTTTAAAGGGCCTCACTAATTTAATTTCTATTTAGGGGTCCTTTAAACGCCTCTTTGGAGCATTTAAACGTTCTTGACTTCATTTAATTGCCTCTTTTTCTGTGGTGTTTAAACGCAACCAAGAGCCAGCAAAACGCAGAATGCTCCCTACTGACAGTACAGAATGTTGACTTTTCCACTTCTTCTGGTTAGGTCAAAGGCAGAAGTAGTGAACTTGTTTAGGAAAGCACATCAGTTTCCAGTTTGGCACGACAAGTCAAAGGCTCTCCAGATTTAGGAGTGGCATGCGGCATCCTTTCATAAATATCATAACTTCTTCTTCTTCTTTACTATACGGCATTACTACTGCTGCTGCTGAGCACTCACTTAACTTATCCCTCATTTCTCACAGACGAACTGAATTTCCTCATAAATCCACTTCCTGACCGCATTCACTTGTCCAAGGTACGTGTGGCAGTGGTACAGAATAATAAATGACTTATTGCAGGACACAAAACACAAAAAACTGCAAATCATAGCAAACAAGAACAGAAATAGTCAGCGAGTTAATTGACTGGGACTCTTTAACTTTATATCTGAGAAATCCAGTGACAGTAGAGCAGTTGAGTGAGCTAATTGACCAAAAATGCTTGATGATTGACTGAAAATAAAAGAAACTGCTGGGACTTTCATTTAATTTCCTGTGACCAAATTGAATTAGCAAAGTATCTAGAGTTTCTAGCTCCAGGAAACATCTGCGTTCTTAGTCTTCTTGAATTCCGGGCTGAGCAATAATGTTTATTATTTTATAAGAATGTCCTCTTACTACTTTCTCTCAAGAATTTAATAAGACTCCTTAGTTAGCTTAGCTATTCTTTATCGCTTAGTCATGTACAATAAAATAAAGAAAGAGTCAAAGTTTAGATAACTTTTGCAGCCGAATTATTCTTTCTTTGATGGGCTCGACATGATACATTTTCTCAGTCAAAATTAATCAAGATGCAGAAGTTGGGAATTGGATTTGTAATAAAGTTCATACATAATGTTTGGTTCTCTTCTTTCCAAAATTCTCGAACCCCGAAAATCTCTTCTAGTTATATAAAATCTTCATCTTTATTTGATCTCTCAGCCGGAATATCCATCTGTAATTTAAACTTCTTTCTCTCCAATGTTTGCTCCACAATTTAATCTGATTAATGAATATCGTAGTAAGTATAGATAGAAGAAGAAATAACATTTCGCTTTTAGCGGTTAGATAATAAAATAATGGGCTAGCTTTCATGTTTCGGAGGAGTTTCGACGGATATGGTTCAGTCATCTGCCATTCTATTTATCTAAAAAGATGAGCAGCCGAGAGTTTCGCTTGAAGAGGAGAAAGTAGAAAGTGAATCTAGAAATCTGGAATCCAGTCTTCTTGGATGAATGAACATTGCACTAGAAAATTAAAACTTTTTTTTTGTAAATTGATACTTAGTTGAGTTGTTTCTACTTGTTCTTCCAGGTGAGTGAATGTGCTCGAGCGAGTGTTCGAGGGATGCTGGGATTTCTTCCGCCCATGATGAACGGCTTAGGGATCCTTGTCGGACTTTTTGTGGGATGTTGGATAGACTGGAGGTCGTTGGCGTTGATACTCACGGTCTTTCCTGTGCTCCTTCTTCTTCTATCCCTCTGGCTTCCAGAAAGTCCCTTATGGCTCCTGTTACATGACCAAGGGGAAAAAGCATTTAAAAGTTTACAGCGGCTCCGGGGCGGTGGTAAAGGTCGGGATTTAAGAACTCAGGAAGAGCTGGATGAGATGAGAGTCTCTATGGAGGAAATGAATTCTTCCGGATTAAAGCTCAAATGGAAAGATTGCATTAGGAGGAAGGAGATCTGGATGGCATTTTCCCTCATGATTTTCCAGCAGTTCTGTGGAGTCTCGGCTGTCATTTACTACTTGTCTATGATTTTAACAGAGACGAGCACAAGGACGAAGAGGAATAATGTGTCGTATTCTGTCAATCCTGAAACTGCGGCGCTTAGTCTTGGCGTTGTACATTTTGTCGCCTTCTTCATTTCATTACCCTTAATTGACCGGATCGGAAGGAGATTATTGTTAATCGTGTCTGGAGTTCTTATGGCTTTGGCACATTTAACTTTAGCCGTGTTCTTGTTCTTGATCTCGAATGGTGAGAATGAACAAGTGAAATGTACGGGAGCTTGGTTACCCATAAGTACTTTGTGTGCTTTTATTGCAGCTTTTTCTATTGGTAAATTTAAGAATTTTTAAACATTTGTGTTTTTATTTATGTTGATTTGTTTCGGGACATTCTGTTATATTTTTTCCAGGATTTGGACCAGTCCCTTATGTATTCATGACTGAAGTTTTTCCTTCCAACTCACGAGCTTATCTCTGCTCTGCAGCCGCACTCTTGTCTCAATTAGCATCATTTACTGTCCTCCAGAGCTTCCCTTTGCTTATCCATCTACTGTCCCCATATTTAGTATTTTTGATTTACGCACTTGTTTGCATTTTAGCTGTACTATTTGTGATATTTATTGTCCCCGAAACGAAAGGAAAGACACTAGGAGAAATTGAGAAATTCTTTCGTGGACCACAAACCCTTTTGGAACGAGAAGTTGAAGGAAGCTTTAAGAATTCGTATGAAAGTATTAATATCCCTTGTGTCTATGTTCAGATAAGCACACCTATTGAAAAGATTGCCAAGGCATCCCAGGCCTATTTCCCATTCTTTTATAGTTCTCCTCCCTACAAAAGTTGCACAACTACAGCGATTTGTCTTAAAAGTCCGCTAACGTGAAATTCTTCAGGCTATATGTGTGATAACAGATGATTTCGATTATTTCTTAAAATTAAAACAAGGTTTTTATAATCTATGTTTTTGTGTATGCAACTATATATTTATATGTAGTGTATAATTTATAACCAATTTGACCATTTGTTTCTAGTCGAGAACCTAAATATAATTTAAAGACAAGGAGTCTATAAATCAATAAAAAAAATTGTAAAGCTCTATGTTAATGAGTGATTTTAAATAGTCTTGAGTTGAAACAAAATCCGCATTGAATAAACAAAATGAATGATTTTAACTTCTGAAGATGAGATTCATTTTAATTCTGCATATAACTGCTAGTACTCAAGTGGATAATATTTGTAGTTAAGTAATACCTGGCTTACAATATGACGCATTTTAATATTTTTAATCTAGTCAGAACATGCAAGCATAACATTGAAACACTTTCTTCGACAGTTTAACAAATTATTCTATGCAAATAAAATTATGAATGACTCATTTGGTCACTGACATAAACAAGAAAAATCTCACATTTCATATTCAATAACACCCTGAAAAACTTTTCCATATCTTAGATTTAAATATTATTAGATGTTTAATCAACAACTTAGACAGTGTCAAATATTGCTTTTAAAAAAATGCACTATATTGAAGATTTTAAGAATACTTGCATGATAGTTTGTTAAATAACAATTATATCTCGAGTTAATATTTTGCCTCCATTACCAGTACCATTCATGTACACTTATCTGCATTCTTAATGATAAAATGAGCTCGGAACTAATGTTTATTTGTTATTATTTCTAAGAATATCATCATCATCAAAAGCAGGTGAGGTATGGTATAGTAAATTCTAAAAGGGTACTTGAGATTCAAGGATATTTATTAAGCAATACTGTTTATCGTCCAGCAAACAAAACATTGCATGCCAAGAAAGCATTTTCATACTTTAAAAGTTAAAACGAACCCTGTCTCAATAATAGAATTCAAGATTAACTAAATAATTTCCATTGGGTGAGTATATAAGAGCCCAAAAAATATTTACTTAAATCAAACTAAACCGTCCAGCAGTATAGCCAACTCATCTCAATCTTTTTAAGAAATCTGCAAAAAAAACTATTTTACGGTAAGAATTTTAAAAAACTATTTAACTTATCTAACCGATTTAATTTTTTATCCTGTGATATTTTATATACTCATCAGAAAATGAAGGGAGTCGTGATTTTTGCCGTCGTGATGTGTCTTGCCGTAGCTACCGCAACGAAATATGGGGATAGCTGTACTCATTCCGGAGTCAAGGTTCGAATATTTTTAAAACAATTGAATTTTATTTAGTTAGTCAACCAATAATTTCAATTGAATATTAATTGATTATTTATAACTAAAGGCTGATGACGACTCAGCCTGCGTGGGTAATAATAATAATATGCTGTGCTCGACCAAAAACGTCTGTGAGTGCATCGACAAGTACGGAGGTGTGACTACCGATAAGTACCAAGCAGCTCCTGACCAGTTGTCTTGTGTCAAAGCATAAGTCATTTGAGGTCCTATGGAACTTTTAAAACTTTTAAGCCGATTTGCTTTTGAATTTCGGTTTTATACCAGGAACAATTCTTCATACAATTCTATATCATTAACAAATACAGTTTCTTGTCAACTGTACAAAAATTCTTTGGCTGATTATGCATGCAAAAATAAAACAGTAAACCTTTAAAATATAGCTTTTGTAGGAACATTTATTTTTTCATTATTGCACTACATAAACAAGACAAATCATCAATAATATCCTGACAATGTCTTTACTTGAAATTCCAGACCTTCATTCTTCAATCATTAGACAAACTTTATTTTATTTGATGACATATAATTTACAGAATGGTCATATATCATAATATATGTTTTAAATTGAGATGAAATCGTTTATTTTCTATCATAGTTAAATCTATCATATTTATTTGCTATAGAGCATTATGTAGATTGCATTTCAATATTTATAAATCTGTAAATCCATTAATCCGAAGAACCGAGTTAAAAATGAAAGTGATGTGATTTCAGTAGCGTCTTGATACCCCTTGATATAAAAGCATAAGAAATATATGAAAATCAAGCCGGGAAAAAGCTCTACAAACTGAAACTCTGAAACTCGTCGAATATCGAATTTTGTTTTAAAATAAATCGGTAAGTGAATCTTTACCTTTTAAAAACTATTATTTGCTAAGTATAAATGATAATAAGTAGATAGATAAAGTCCGGGTTTATCAATTTATACTGATTTAAGACACACTAGCAAGACAATGGACAACAAATACAAAATAATAATTTTAAGTTAATTAATATGGAATCGGATTTTAACAAGTTACAATTGGGTGCTTATCTACAAAGTGGATTATTAGATACAGCAATTGGAATTGGAATCGATTTTGATATTAAGTTTTAGGTTGTTTGTAGCTTACTATTTCTGTTTCTTTAAATTGTAATTCAATATTACAAATACATTCTCATTCTTTCATCATTTAGGAAAAGTCTAATTAAGTGGACATAAAAGAAGATTTAATTAATAACTACATACTAAATCAGTACACACGCTAAAAAACTGCAGTGTGTGTGAACGTGTAGTTGATTTAATACGGGACGAAATTCTAATTTATAAAAAGATACATTATTTTCCATAAAACGATTTCAATTTCGGAGGTAATTATTCGATTTTTAGTAGGCACTGCCTACTAGGCAGGGTATTAATTAACTGGCAGTGGTGTGAATAATTATTATAAATTGGATTGCTTACTAAGACATTAATTTCTATTACATTTTATCTAATTTTTTTTTCATCCATAGGATGCAGAAGTGGAGTTTTTGATTCGGATATCACAACGGTAATTCTAATCGATACCTGGGTTGAAAATGTCGGAGAATAAAAGTACTGGTGCTAATAATGAGGCAGTCGAGAAAAAGGTTCATACTCCAGGTGAAGGGATTCGATCTTTAAAGACAAGCAATGCATTTCGGGCTCTCAACTTTGAGCTTTATGCTCGTCCTGTAAGTTTCATTAAGATTTAAAACCTTTATTTTATCACAACAGTCCTAACAAGGGATATAACAGTAACGAAAATTCCATAATTGCTTGAAAACGTTTATGGTTGAAGCTTCTAGTTATAGGAACAAGACAAATGCAAAAATTAGCGGCCCAACTATGAGCTATTGACTTTTTTTATATCGTCAAAGTTTCCAAAAAACGCATAAAAATGATCGGTGCTAGGGCTTAAACAAGCATAGGAAGCTGGAGGAGATTCAATACAAGAAAAATATTTTTATGCTAACCTATTATTTCAAGCGTTTTTGAGAAATTTGATGACTTAAAAATACGAAAGTGGGCCGCTAATTTTAGCATCTTTCTTGTTCTTATAACTAGAAGCTTCAACCATAAAACTTTGCAGCTCCTGAATTCCCGTCACCTATACATCCCTTGTAAGAGTACTAGAGTTGCAAGATTTATTTCCTTCACTTGTAAAGTTTTTATTTTTTTTCCTCCTCCTGTAAATAGAATAAAGTTACAATGGCTATTGGAATTGCTGGGATTACAATTGCTGCAGGGTATCTAGTCTATATGAACTACAGCTATGACCGAGAAAAATATTATGCAGCGACAAACGAAGATGGGACATTAACATTACGACCAAAAACATCTCGGTGGGAATCTTAAGAATCACCCGTAATTATATACGACTGATGTATAGTAGTAACCCGAGTTCCTAGTTTTATACGTCTGTTAAATATTAACAATGTGTTAAAATTGTAAAAAAAACTAGAGTAAGATTCATGTCATTTCATGTGTTACATACAAGTTCTTTAATATAGGTTCTTATGTAATAAGCGGAAAGGAAATCGGAATCTGAAATAAATTGCGGGGTGGCTGTCACCTAAATTCATGTACAATAGAATGGGTAGCGGAAGCTCATTTTGGTCTTTTATTTCTCATCTATAATATATAAAGCTATGGAGACTAGATAGAGAGAGAACACAAAACAAATTGGGCTAGCAGAGCAAGTAGTGAGATTCGGTACTGCTGCATTATATTCCCATTCTTTAGAATCTAGAATATTTGGATCACAATGGCTTCGTTATCTATCGGACTCGAACTCGACTTTGGGTTCATCCATTCTTCTCAGGCATCTCTTATTTAAAAGCAGACCATGGTTGACAAAATCTTCTAGTCGTGTTAGTCAACTCGTTCTTCTTCATAGCCATTAAATTAGTATTATTATGAGACCCTAAAGTAACCAAGCAGAAATGCTCAATCCTTCTTCATGTCATAATATTGCCAAATTGACCGTCAACTGCACTAATTTCCTAACATTTTCTTCTGAAAATTGACAATCGGATGTTTATAAACATACCAATTTAATCTGAAAATCATGAAATTCGTCGTTCATACCTTTCAGCTCAAAGTTGAACTGAAATTGGGTTTATTTTGCTTACAGATTTATCGAATAACTTTCTCAAGGCGGTGAAAGTTGCACGTTAGCTTCTATGTATCATATTTATTATACAAATAAGGCTCCATAGTCAATATGGATTCTTGAACACGGCTTTCCTTCTTATTATTGAGTTATTGAGCAGATAGAACTATACAGACTGTAGTCTAGAGTCTAGTCTTAACAAATATGCAAGTGGAAATCCAATGCGGCAAGTAGTCTGAAAGTACTGCAGACTGCAGTTGTGTAAATCTAGAATGGATCAAATGGATTTATGTCAGAATACCCCAGTTGACTTCTTAAATTAAAGTTGCGTTGGTGAAAGTCGAGTACGTATAGATCATTGAGGCTTCCAAACCTCGAACGTGATATAGGATGAAAGTATGGTATATGATGAAGAAGAAAGCAGTGTCAGTCGTAAGTTGTAGTATCTAACTAAAAGACTTGCGGAAAGCTCCTAAGGAAACTTCTTATCTATTTCCGGTGGATACTCTTGAAAAGTGGGAATTAAGGTAGGATTTATTTATCAATGTTACCACAACTCAGCAATCTATCCAAAAGAAAATGCCGTAATAAGAATGCATGTAGTACACCGCTGTAGAAAGAGCATTTGAACAACCTTTATTACCTTTATTGCATTTCCGATATCAAAAACATCATATAAATAATATATATAGACGGGATGCAGTTGGTTGGATTTTTGTCGTTGTTATTTTTATCGTTATGCTAATAATAATATGTACTTACAGCCAAATAGTAGGAAACTCTTATGGTTGAAGCTGCTAGTTATTAGAAATATGCAAAAATTAGCGGCCCAATTTACATTCAAATAAAAATAGATAATACACCAGATTTAATTGATGATTTGAATTATATTATTTGAAAACAAGGTCAGCTATTTAGGCAACATAGATTTTTCACGGGAATATAGTAAACAAAAACAATTTTTTCTTGTAAATCTAAACCTAAATACGTTTTAGAGATTGTAGCCCAAAGGTATGGACTATCGAAGATCATGCAGGATGTTGAGAGATCAGAGGATGACAGAGCAAAAGACATGAGGCCAAGACATGAACAGCCAACTGACAAAGACAACGGTACAACTTCAAGCCGAAATGACTACAACAACTACTTTTGCAGAAAAACTTATTTACCTAAAAGCTTAGCAAATCATTTAATCGAATGACAATGGGACAGTAAACCGAAACGGATTGTATGAGATGCCCCTGACATTTTATTATTTTGACCATTTGTAATATTCTTGAATTTATGTTCATATTTCTCGCTACCACAGAGTTGAACGTGGTGCATAAAACAAATTAGACATCCTCTTATCTTTCTATTTACTCCACCTGGCTTATATAATAACTAACATATGTATGTAATGCACTTACTGTGATTTTGAATTTAAGCGTAATGTTAAATTATGTCGGTATTTTGTCATGGGACTAGGCCTGCTGCATTATTTTATTGTGAATGAGAACTTATTGTGTCCAAATATATAGAAGGAAGTTAGGAAGACGTTGATTCTGAGTTCATCCTGACTTGAAGCTCGTCGGATCCGGTTCGTCGATTTCTCTGTATAACAATTTGAGAAGTGTTTCCCATTTTATATGAGCCCACCTTGTACAATCTTATATCCCTTGCTGCCCTGTGTACCTAAGACTGTTTTTTTATACTTAAAACTCTTATGTACAAAATGTAAACTAAGTTTGGATGACACCCTAAAAAAAACTCGAACGGTGTGCCGTGGATTTCCTCTCCTATTTTGAATTTCATGAGTCCGCAATAAAATGTATAACTGTTGTTTGAAAAAAGAGGACCGTTTTTTGCACTCTTTAGCTTTGCCAACTGCCCCCCGGTTTTTAAACGTAAACTTAACATTAAGTTTATATCTGTACAGAGATAATGATGATTTGCACTTGATGGTAAAATCTTTTTTAAAACCTAAAGCTTTTAATCCTTATCTCATTCTTGAGATAGATGTTCATTGACAAAGTGATTAATCCGAGTTGTGTCATTATTGTGAAGTATATAATAAATCAACAATATTTATATTTCATATTCCATTTCTCGAGACTCTGCATCATCTGCATGTGTTAATTTGTTAATTAAGTTTATTAATTAGTGGTGGTGTTAAGTGTTATGTTAATGGGTAGGCTTAATAATTTGATTAGCTAACTTTTCGAATATTCTTTTTTTTTTGAAGAAAAATGGACACAAGAAAAGTGTCGGCAGCAGCAGGGTTTATTTTATTAATGGGATGCATAGTTGGAGTTATAGTAGTCATTTATCGAGGTGGATCGGTCCGAAGTTCATACAAAAGTACGCTTGAAGAATCATGGAAGAAACGGGAGACAAGGATGAAGGTAAAGAGTTCTTATAGAGTTAATAGTTCCAAAACTTTTTCCATCTTCCCAAAAACGTATGCTTTTTCTATTGAATATCCATCCATATGCATGATACTCATCATCATTTACAGATGAAACCTTCAGATGCACTCCGTCGATGGGTTTATTATCACCACTGTCCACATCCTTTCCGACTCGCCTTTCTCGTGTTCTCATTATTGGCAACTTTCCCTCAAATCTCACTCAGCTTTCAGATAAATTTAAAACTTCCTCAGAGAAGAGCTCTTTCAGTATTCCTTACCAATCTAGAAAACAACTGGCTAGCTGTACACTTATCCTTATCATTTGTCATTATGTTGCTTTCTTTCTGTGTTCTGTTCGCCTTTCTTCGTACTTTCACTTCTCCATGGACTGGAGTGGTTATATAAGAAAAAAAACAGTGTTAAGGTATCCTTGTCTGTCGAACAGACAATGCTTTAATTTTTAATGGTATTTTTTTTAGATTTTAAGCCTTTTTTTTATTCTGCCAAGCATTGTATCATAAAAAATCTGCACACGTTTTGGGCCGAATGTATCAGGTCTTATAGTTAATACATTTTTTTATTTTTAAAAAATGTCTTGTGTCATTATTACAGGAAATAAATGAGCTTGGTCCATCAACATCTGAGCCGTCTGCTCAAGAAGCCAAACTCCTTGCTGAAGAACTACAACGATTATTTATAAAAAATCCAAACCCCGTTAGAAATATTGGTAGTGATGATGATAATAATAGTGGTAAAGAGAAAGAAGCCACGGGGCCAAAAAATGAAAAGAAAAGTAGTACCGCCAAGTCATTATCTGCAAGCAAAATTCCTTCAGTTGTAATGAATTTGCCAACACTGCCAAATCACCCATCGTCTCCAGAAGTTGGAAAACCCCTTCGTCCTCCTTATGACGACGACGAGGAAAATAAGGCGAGAAAAGTACCGGGTAGGAAACTGGTAGCTAGTTTGGAGAAAGAGATTACGTCTCATGAAGAATCAAGAGTAGTAGAAGGAGAACGGATGGAGAAAAAACAGTTTTATGAAACACCCTGGATCCCATCCATCAGCCCGAGATTGCAACAAATAGCCCATCATCATATGACTAGCAGTAATAGAGAGTCGAAGGATAGAGTGCCACTACCATCATTGCCCTCCGTTCATCCTCCCGAAGGACCTCCAGCTTCAAGACACCCGTCAGTATCAATGTCAACACCAATTTACTCAGCCTCTGCTGGCACTAAGCTTCCTGATAACGTTAAACGACTCAGACATGACAATCCTTCCCAGTTTTCTGGTGGAAATAAATTCACTCAATCTCAATGGGAAGATGATGCTTTGTTGGAAGACGACGATGATCTCTTTGACGACTATGATGAACAATATTTGCTTGAAACCGATTCTAATAGAGATCCTATCAAGGAAATGGGACAGTTATTTCAGCTTGCATCAAGCTTCTATAAAACAGGGATTAATACGACGAATTTAAGTGGAATATTACAGGTATGTATCGAATTATGTCAAATTAAGTTAGATAAACAACAACTCACCCACAAACATCAAAATATGATCCACATTAAATAAAGTAATTTTCTCGTCAAACAAATTTCAATCAAAGACGTAAAAGCATAGACACTCAGCAGTAGCAGTAGGTAATTATTCATAAAAGAAAATCTCTTGTGATGTGGTTCCATTTAGCGATTAAAGAAAATAGGATCTCTAATAGACATTTGTGAATTAGAAACCACATCAAAGGATTAAACAGCCCTTCTTCTTCCGGAAGGTTGGAACGCAAAACAAAGTGGAAATTCTGAAAATGCGGGTGAACTATAAGAATTTACGTAAAAGCATATAGGATCTATATATAAGAAGATCTTGAACCTTCATTATTACCGCCGAGCTTAATTCAGAATTAAATCCATTAAGTTCTCAAGGCATCTAATTCCAGACAAGGGACCACTCCCGTTGGTAGTTGATAATAAATTTTAGTGCTGAAGGAAGCGAGATATGTAGGAGGAAGAGTTTTACGAAGCTAATGCAGTAGTAGTATACTAACCATGGTGTGAAGGGAAAGTAGGTCTTAATGGCATTTTCTTACGGCCTTGTGAATCTTTCAGGTTATTAACGAAACAGTACAACGAGGTAATAACAGTGGCCTACTGACTCAACTCAATGAGTTGTACTCAAGACCTGGAATCGGTTCCATGTCCCCCTTTCTCCCTACTGACGCAGGCAGTACCACTGCCACCCTGGGAAGAAATGCGTACGAAACCTCACTCACTGCATTCGTCTTTATGTCCTTTGGCATCTTTCTTCTCAATCAAATACACAACTTTGTCGGAGACGAAGTAGGAATCGATGGGATCAGACAAGGAAGAAACTTTGAATGGAATACGGTTGAAGAATCCGATCTTGATGTACTATTCCAACCACCACCAAATGGAAATAATGAGAGTAAAAACTGGACGTTCGGTGTAAACGAGACAGAGACGAATAAGGATTTAAATGAGTCAAGAACAAATGGATCTCTGACGAATGAGCATTTCCCAGAAAGCACTAGCCCGGATGTTCCGGACTATGTAAATAATATGTTCAGAGCTGTTCTGAACTTGGTCAATGCTTATACTAAAGACACTCAAGCTTTAGAATGCATTTGGTCGCTTTATTGTCAGGATTTGGATAAAACAGCTGCAAAGCAAAGCTCATTATATTCACTTGCTGCAAGGATCAATAGGTAAGAACATCAATGATTTCAGTTCTATGTGAATCATAATATCTTCTTTATGACAACAAATTCTTGAATTGTAAATATACCAGTTTCATATAGCAACTTTAGATATCAGTTCTATCGTGCCCCTTTGGGACACAACAAGGGTTCACATATCAAAATAAGAATTTAAAGATAGCATTTTCCCTGAAGCCCCTAATGTCGTAGGAATTGATCTAAAAAACACAATTTCAAATAGTATTTACTTCCTGATAACGCAATACCAGTCTCTGACTCAAGAGTCAAATCGTTGTTCCCTAGAAGTAGAGAAAATAAAGAAAAATAACAGATATATTATTTTCTCATCATGTCTTCTCCTTAGAACATCACATTTTTCATCCGTAAAGACATTTTTTGTCCAGATAAACAGCAGACGGGGAAGAAGACATTATAAATAGAAAGCTAGAAGAAGGAGAATAAAGAATAAACTGATTTTTTGCTCTTGTCGACTGTCGCCATAATATTCGCTCCTTAAACTCACATTATAAGATGTTTTTAGAGTATCTCTCACCAACCAACCGACACCGCACTATTGGGATGGGTGAAAGTCTGTGGGAGTGTAAAGTGAGTAGATGCAATGATCCGTAACAATTCTTAGCTGACAACAAAGCCATCTTCTTATATGCATGTTGGTAAGGTCGTCTTGCCGTATGCTTTTCTATATAATCTTCAAAGTCAAGACGAACTTGTTCATCAGTCTCACTTAAGTCAAACAACCCGTCATCCGCCTGAATACCTACTCTTGATCTTCTCATCAATTCTTGACAAGTATATATCGTCACAGCTCCACATACAGATTAGACTACTGCAGCAAGACACCTTCAAAGTACTTTGCGAAGCGTGTGATCGTTTAAAAGGAGGAGACAAAAATGAGTAGACCAGCACCAAAGTCAATTAATTGGTGCATGAAAAATCCTCGGTCACTGACCGGTAGAACATACAAACCTATATATATATATATAATATGCATTTCTATATTTGTTTTTCGGTGTTTAATTCCGGTAGGATAATGACAAGCTAGTAGATTATGTTCTCTTCACTAGAGCATTAAGCCATGTTGTACATGGCAGCATAATATTAAATATATATATATCTGCTAAATAAGTAATGTTAGCTACTGGGTTTTTGTTTTATATTTTTGATATAAGAGGACCAACTTAGATTAATTTTGTCTAGTGTGTAATGAGTTGAAAGCGGGTTCTTGTCCACAGGATGCTTTTATTATATCATCCATTCTAGATTTGCTTTTCTTTTCCATAGGAGAAAGTCTGTTGGATGGAACTCGAGGCTTTGAAAATTCTTGCAGAGTGAAAACATAGGGAAATCCGGGATTTTATTATTTGGCAATGGGAAGCAGTGGTGAATGTGAAAGGAAAGGAACACGGCACATGAAAATGCACTTCCCATGTTCTCTTAGTTTTTAAGGGCTAAAAAGTCAATGGTTGCATGCGAATCTGTGATATGTTGATATGTAGTGGCATACGGGATCTTTGCCAAAACCGAACTCGGCTCCAATCTACCTATGAGGACATTTGGCTCAGGTTTTAACGCTCATGAATTTCATCTCTCCTGTTGAATGAAATGTCAGTATTTTACACCCTTTATTTGGAAAATTTCGACCCGCATCAGAAGGTTCTTAAAAAGTTAGGAAGCTATGGTGGCCAAATAGGACTTTTATTAGGGGCTCTAAATTCAGGCGCACATAAAATGACAGGTATAAGCCTTGGAATGAATATGCATGTGATTATTTTAATGCAACCGGCTCACAATAATGTGTAATGTTTTTTTGAAGTTTTTAGCTAAATTTTAACTTTTTTTTAGCATCGGACTGAGACTAATCATGGGCCAAATACCAACAGAACTGACACCTGATGTAATGCTTCGATCTCTACTAGCCTGGGATGGACTTCCTTGTACAAAATATTTCCCAAAGTAAGCCATACCTTGTTGTACGATATATACCTCGTATATAGATAAAACTGTTTTTCGTACTTATTTTCGAAAGTATGTGTATAAATGCATAGTAAATATCAAACACGATTTTATCAAGGTTCGGTTTTTTTTAACAAGCTAAAATCCATAGAATTCATTTTTTTCTGCCCAAATTAAAGTATTTTTGTTCAATTCGAAAGAAAAACTGTTGATTTCAAATTTTATTCTAACGTTAAATGATTTATGCCACCGCCAAAATAACTTTTGCCAAAATGACTGATCAGTGAAAGTAGCTTTCAGAATTTCTAATGCAATTCGCTTAACTACTAGTGTTGGAATTATTATTACAATGGGAATCGTTGGTCGTTTGCTTTTCTTACTCTTCATTAAAGCGTCAAAATAGGAGAGAAAAGTGAATTCCTTCCTCGTTAAAAAAGCTTTGTCTCTTTTTCAGATGCAAAGTTGACGATGGGACGGTGAGTTTTCAGACGAAAGAGGCCATTTTCGGTAATCGCACATCACTTCAAATGACTTAATCCATTTATACGAGCACAAGCACTTGACGCTTTGTTCATGGATTTATGTTCTAGTTGACGATCGTTACAACTTTGTCAAAAAGTCATTTCCCTTTCATTCAAGTTAATTTTGTTTCTTTTGAATTTGAAAATCAACATTCTATACAAACTTGTCTCCGGGTAATAATAAACTAAAATGATATATTACATCCACCTTTCACAATCCCAAATGACTCAAAGATAAAGAACAAAGATATGTAATTAATGTAAAATTAAAATTATTTGTAAACACTTATTGTGGTCAATCAGAACTGAAGTATCAAACAAACATTCTGTTCTACTATGTTTTAAATGGTTGTGGGATTTAGATAGGAATTTTTTTTAATATCACAAAGGGTTTGTAATTATGCATGAGGAATTTATTTTCAGACTCTAGATTAAATAAATTTTGTACAATTGTAACCTCGAAAAATAAAACTTGATTATAATTAATGTTAAAAACTGATCACCCAGACATAAATCTTTAGAAATAAAAGAAATGCAACTTGTCCGGATTTTAAAAACTTACATAAAACAACATCGAACTGACCAGAATCTTTTCTGCGAAACGATTTCAATTTTAAAACGTGTTTATCTATTGATGATAATATTAAATATTCCAAAAAGTTTATACTAAATAATTTCAAGAAAAATCATGGAACAAATTTCAATCATTGTGTTTTGTGGACAGGTTTGGGATTGGTTAATGTTTCTAACCACTGTCAAGTTTGTACTTATGGCAATAAGCAGACAAAAGCTATTATTCTTACTCTTATCACATCGAAGTATTTCCCAAGGTTAGGAAATAAATCGACGGCCCCAGCTGCGTGACTAAAGAAACAGTAAATCCTTCAATCCCCGTGCTAATTAGTGAATTTGTCAGACTTGCACTTTTCCAAGTTTCTCTTCTGTCTAACCACTAACATTAATGTTCAGCTAACACTAGCAGAAGAGTCAAGATTGATAATGGAAAGCGAGGACGAGGTGTCTTCAGATCTGTAGCCTCCCAAGAATTTGCAATAATTCCACCCAAGGATCACCAAGATCGAAAACTTTTCTTAGGATGATATTAAGCATAGGTTTTCATCCATATGCTTCTTATACATACAAACCTTTCTCATCGGATCGAAAAGCAGCATTTACAAATGGAGGCGTGGAACTGACGTCCTTAACTTGGAAACATAGTCTCAAACTAAACCTAACCTAAGTGGGCATCAGAAGTATATATCGATCGTTGAATTTTAATCAAGCATTCTTAGGCCTGAATCGTTAATTCTTGTGTCAAATTATTAGAAGTTTACAGACTTTTTTTTAAAATGAGTTTCTACATTGATTTTTTGCATCCTCACTTTTTTCAACATTGTACTTCGTGGCCTAAATTATTGTAAGAATACGAGTACTTAAACAGTTTTTTAGAAATTAAAAATCATTAATTTTTAGGAACTATAAACGAACCGTTCTGAAGGTGATGTTCGAAAATTTGGTACAACATTTCCTGGTGTTTACTTAACCATGAAATGGATCCGTCAGTCATAATCTCATAATGTCATAATAGAACAGTACATTGAAGATGAGTATATTTTGAGACATGATGCGCGTCTACACGTTTTTCGTATTATATTTGATCGAAACTTGACTCTCATACAAAAATACATACGTACCATATGGTGGCGGGTATCAAGTATCGAAATTGCCGATGAAAAAGAATGACCAGTCATTGTTTTTATAGAGGCGGATGGTGTAATCTATTCCCTTCTAAATGGATGTCCCAAGTTTGACTCTGCCAAATCACACAAGAATCTCACAGTCAGATTGATATGACTTGGAAATTCCAATTCACATCAAACGATGTCCATCAAAACTCTACAATTTTATTACACTCGTATTGAATTGCACATCCCTTGGTTCCTTTACTAGCTTAGCATAAAATTATATTATTCAGGAGACGATGGTGGCGGAATAATGACGCAAGTACTTCCAGAAATCACTTCCTGACGCGAACTTCTTCACTAAGTTGTCAACTTTGGACAACCTAGTTGGAGCAATTCAGACTCGTCGTGTTTTGTGTCATCAGGATTTGACTGTGGACCAAAGGGACCAAAGTCACAGCAGCTTTACCCAGCTATTACCATTCTTTGCCAATGATCTCCTTCCATTTTACCTCTTTGCATCACAAGTATAACCCACCCTGTATAAAGACTTCAAAAAACTAGTTTTTACGTTCTTTGCCATCATTTGCCTGTCTGCATTTGCATCTCGCCTGATTTAAATAATCGTCAACCTACACACTTTGTACAAGCTGTGGGTAAAAATTTGAAATTGTTAATGCCGGCATATTTTTAGTTTATAAAACAAAATGTGACTCTAAGGTCTCTGTTTTATTTACAATGATAATGGAATGCAGTGACGGAGTCTCAATTTTAAAAATGTAGACGGACATTAAGCTATATAAAATAGAAAAATAAATTTTCACATTATGTGTACTTGCTATATACACAGTCAAATCAGTATATGCACACAACTTACATATATTGGGTAGTTTTCTGAAAACGAGGAGTAAATGGTTTTGGCAAATGATGTTTTTAATACACAGCCATTAGAAATAGCAGTAAATTAGCGTAGAGATCAGTCACAGCGGGCGGTCATAGTACAGATGCTTAGTGGCATCGTTTCAAAAATCTTGCTCTACCAGAAATAAACTACTTTGATGATAAATGAGAAATAAAACTGCCAACATTTATTATCTCAATGACTATGCAAAAGGGTATTTATCAACTTTTTCATGAATTCTAATATTAAAATAGGAATATAATGTAGAAAAAATCTGAGCTTCGAAGACATTATTCTTTGAAAATGTATCCAGTGTAGACGGGGGTTTGGATTGAAATTGAAGCACGGTATAGCAACTCTTTCCGTTACACAACCGTCGCCATCCTGGATTTTATACTTTAAAACAGAGGAATACTCAAACTTAACTTTGATCAGGAACAAGAAACAATGTTCAAATATGATATCAAGAAGAAATCTTGTAATGTGGAGAACGTTATTTTTATTTTAAAAAAAACTTGATTACTTTCTCTTAAGGGAGACACAGACACATTTTTTCTGAACATGGAATAATTTTTTTGAAATGCAAATATATTTTGTTCCTATACACTTAAAATGTCATACAAGGTAGAAATGGCTCTCTTAAATACATATATTTAGCTGAGTCGTTTAAAATTAGTAAAAAGTGAGCAAACATCAAATGATACTACATTTTCTGGGACATGAACATAAAGTTGCTTTCTCTGCTACCGTGCTAAGAATTTTAGCTACATAAATAGGACGATAGTCAATAAATTGTGCATACATTTTCTGAAATCTACTATCGGATAAACAGTTTTTTAAATTTCATTTGCACAAAATCATTACTATTCATCACGAAAAAAATGAATTATCAACAATCATCTAAATGATTTAATATAAGTTAAAGTTTTATTTTTGAAAGAATATAAAGAGATGACGAATTTATTTGTGTAAAAATATTATTCGTACTTTTAGCAAGTAACAAAAATTTCATGATACGTATTTGAATTATAGTAAAGGATTGAACGAATTCGAGATTTTCTTCAGCGTTGAGGTTCTGATTCTAACCCGTTGGGTCTGATTTCACTACTCATTTGACCCTGCGTCTATGAGGTAACTTTGGTAAGGTAAAAAAGAGTGATGACTTGAAGTCGATGAAGTGGATTGAAAAGTCGAGACTCTTGAGCTATTTGGAAGAGTAAATCCAAGCTGTCTGTTGTTGGACGTCCAATCCTCCAAATACTTTGTGAATTGATCAAGAGGGATGAAAAAGGGTGAGTAGTTGTGCAGAGTTGGAATAAGTGCATTATAAATGAGACGCCTATATTGGACGTGTAGCAAGGAGTTTCTCATGGTAAATTCAAGAAATAAAAGCTTTTCCCTATACATTTCAGCTTCACTGCTTGGTTTTTTCTATATATATATTTATATATATATATAGAACGTAAGGAACCAAAAGGCGTTTGAGCTACTTGCTTTAAAAATTACGCATTCCATCTGTGCCCTGGAAAAGTAGTCATTTTTATTTCCTATGGGAGAAACTCTATCTAAATAATATCGTTTCGTTCAAACAAATGAAAATATTCGAAACAAGTCATACACCCGGAACTTTTGGATTCAAGGAAATAAAACCCAACAAAAAGTTCCGTTTTACTTTGCAAAATCTATGGGCGAAAAATGTTAAAATGTTAAATTGAGAAGTGCAGTAGAGGAAATTGGAAAGGATAGTTTTTTTTTCATGTTTCTGTTTACAGGAATAACAAGAAGGCTTAAAGGTTAAAGAATAGAGAGATTTGTACTGGTCCGTGACTTATCCCTGGATTATGTAAAATCTAAAACAGTTTTAAACTGCTAAGGCTGCAGTAAAACTGAGGACTAATAATAATAATAGTGAAAGCATAAGTCTGGCCTGCTACCAGATCATCGTGAATAAGTAGAAACTTAGCATTATAAGTTAAGGAATTTAGATTTTATCGACGCTTCGATCCTAAGATCGTTTAGATGTATACAATTTAGTTTTTATTTCTTCATTGTACTCGTTTCAGTGTCATGGATGACTGTTCTACGCCTTTGTATAAGAGTGAAATAGCTTTCAATTTAAATGAATTTGTGAACATGGTCTGGGATTTTGGCCTTAAATGTTTCGAAAGAAGGTTCTTCTGTAGTAGTTTATAGATAAAGAAGACATTACCTACATTTTTCTCCGTTTTTCGTCATACTCTAGATTCTAGAATCAAGGGGCACGTACAACAATCCAAGAAGATGTTGGAGGTCAAAGGAAACAAACACCTCTTCTTCTTCCAGAGTGTATTTGCCCATACAGCATATGCAGCTAGGACAACAAATATAACAGATCTAAGGAAAATAAAATATGTGAGTAACTCTAGTAGAACCAAGATATTTGAGTCGCATGGAGTCCTTCAAATACCAAAACATATTATCCTTGATAGTTGATAGTGGAAAGCAGTTTAGTTGTGGAATTCTAACGACACTACATCCACTACTACTACTATATGTATTATACACCTCGTATTACATTAGACGGTTGGAACATAGTGAGTCGTCGCACGGGATCATCATAAGGAATGATATTGAAGAGCTAGAATCCTGTTGTATTAGTAGTAGTTGGTAGTAGTAGTACTTTCTTCAACTATATCCTCATCGCATGCATACAGATTTCAAAAGGCAAAAAGAGATCCTGGAGAAAGAGTTCTGGTGGTGGACTGAAAATGTGAATTGTATTAGAATCCCTTGGAGCACTTTCATTGCACTACTACTACTACAACTACAACAAAGTACAAGCTTCAAGCTACTACTAAATAGTACAGATAGGACTAAAAGAGTTCATTCTACTCCGACCAGACCAAGTTGTGTACGTTGGGTTGCACATGTTTTATATCTTGGATGAGTTTCAAAGCGGGCTGGAGAAAGTCTAGAATTTTCAGTCGTGTGCTCCGCTCTTGATTTGATGGACGCTTTCCCAAAATACCTCCACAGTCTCCTCAAACCACTTTGACAATTATAATCACACGGTTAATGTGCATCTGTCTAGTCTCAATTTGTTTAAGACTCTAATCTTGTCAATCATTAGTAAGATAAACCGACTACTGACTTTTGCCCTCTGGTCATTACACCAACCAAGAGCTGAAAATCATCAGTTTTGCAGTACTCAGCATTTGAGAATTACTCCTCCTGTCTTTCATATAAATTACAATTCCCTAGACTTTAATTTATTCCGTGTAAAGAGTGAAGAGGTGGATTACAAATTGTCAGTTGACTAATACCAATTATAAATGATCCATTTTGACATTTGCTAAATAGTTTTATCTATTACAAAAACTAGAGCTATTAGAAGCCTGAGAGTTTGGTAAAAATAAAAATAATGCTAAGGTAGTGTCAAAAGAGAAAGTAGTAGAATTGCTTGTGTTGCATTCTCTCCTCTGCCGTGTTCAAAGCACTTTTATCTCAAGTGTCCTGTGCTAATTTGACTCATGGGTCAAACTTTCTTTATTTACCAACTTTGTACAACTCTGTCTTCCGAAAGTTTGAAAAAATGGTGACACCTTCTCTTATATAAACACAAGTCAAGACTTCACTACTAGAACTAAAGTCCGTAAGGAACTATAACTTCTTTCCTTTTCTTCGTATTCTGAACGCAACTCAAAATCCCGATACATATGTCTAGAATACTGTCTAAGAAGACGACAATATAGCAAAAAAAAGTTTCTGGCTACTACCCTACATATAAGTATATGAAATCATCAATCCATTTTTAAGGGCACGTTTATATTCCTGTAGGTACGTGGCTTGACCGACAATATCACAGACTCGCTTGGGTCTATTATAAATTGTGGACTTATATCCATCCCAGTTTTTATTTTTTTGCTGAACATTCCGGAAAAACTTCCTCCAGATAATCACCCGGATTCAATTGGATTGCAGTGGAAATCGTTTAACACCTTCAGTTTTCAGGAAATTAGTTAATTAAATCCGTCGTAAAGTAAAGCCAAAGCTTCTCATTTCTTCATCAATTCCGTCTCATCTTTACTGAAGTGGACCAGTAAACCCTTTCATTGAAGAGCTCGTTTTTCTCCAATAGGGTAAATTTTATATTTCAACTTTCTTGAAACTTGCCTTCTTGTCGTTTCTATTTATATTCAAAATAACATGTGCTATTTTCTATCCATTTCTTGTTCTTATAAAACGGAAATTAAATGTTTCAGAGTTGTCACTGTGACTCAAAAGTTTAGGAATGGAATTGAAAATGTCTTAAATATTCATGACAGGCTGTACATACACATTCATTTTAAACGCTATTTCACACATTGAAAATATTACTATTTATAAATTAGAATATGTAGCTTCTCTAAACATTGCAAATTCTTGTCAATTTCATGATAATCATACGCCGCAGTTTTATTGTCTAAAGTATTTAGTATTTACTGCAGGGATCTTTTAAGGAAAACCACAAGATTCTGACCAACTTCTAAATATAAAAAGGTCCATCATGCTGTAGATGGTTCTATCTTGTAATTAAATTGAATTAGATACAAATGCAGCCCTATCTTCAGTCACTAGTTGACAAGTGAAATGAGAGAGACAGAGAAAGCAGGATATATTACAAGGAATCTGTTGTTTGTTTTAGAAATTGATAATTATAGCTAGTTACAAAGATCAACAAAACATTTCAGGTATATTCAACATTTAGATATTCACATCGGCTGGGGTGCTGGCCACAGATGAAATAATTCCAAGTTCATTTGACACAAGGTTCACATTCATCTCTCTCTCTCAGAACTCTCTTTACTGATAATCGTGGTTTGTTTGGACCTGGATTTCAAGCTAGATTCAAACGCAGAATATTTGTCATACATTTATTCATTATCTTTATGATTCAATTGATTCCAAAGAGCTAAATATTTCTAAAATTAATCAGAGACAAATTCGTGCTCATCCGATGAATCAAGGTGAAAATCATTTGCTTAACAAGCTGCCAGTCTAAATTTAATACCTTTTACGATAGGCTCTACTTTGTTTTCAAGCATTCCATAAATTGTTCAAGTAGATCCATATCCTGAATTAATTAAAATGTGCTCTTGTTGTAGCTTTTTGGGAATTCATTACCCACATTTCACTCTTTTGTTCGTAGTCTGTTAAGTCGATTCCCTGTATAGAGTGCTAAAGGTGAATAATACAATAAAGCCTGTCCTTGTTTAAACGTATCCAATAATTACTGACGTTTTAACTCTCTCATTTTAACGAGTATCGATTATCAAATTAAATAAACAGGGAAAACATTTCGATTTTAGTTAACTAAATGCAGGACAGTGTAATGCTCATATTAAAAATTAAAAATTACAATAAAGTTGTTATTTATAAACCTTTAATTTTTGGTACTTTTCTCCCACTTTTACTTCAATTTCCAACGTTTTATATCCTTTTATTCTGAAAATGCAAACTTTATGTCGCCTGTTTGAAATTTGATTAAAAATTTCACATTGCAATTAGGTGGAAATCTTTCTAAGCCTGAAAAGGTAGATATGACATCCGTTTGGCTTTCCTCATTAGAATGCTATTCAATAGTGATTCATGAATCATTAAACCTTCAAAGAACCTCCTCGATTAAAACTATGAGGGAAAGTGTATCTAAAATTCAGTCTTTGTTCTACACATTTACATCAAGGGCAAACTCTGAACCAGGCGAAAAGAGCTTTTAATGATCAAAATCGAATATGCGGGCCAAAATTGGGTGACGAGGAGACGTTAATCAGTATGTCTCTTTTGATGTAAATTAGCTTTTTCGTTCAGTCATGCCATGTACTGTAAAATTCTTAGCACATTTTTAAGCTGCTTCTAAAATTCAACTACATAAATATGCATATTACTTGGTGTCCTTAAAGAGTAGCTACATCAAAATGTCTCCAGCGTTTAAAATATATTTCGCCTAACGAACTAAACTGATGCTGATGAAGTTCAACGAGTAAAATACACAAAGGGTTAAGTACCGAGCTGCTGTGATATAAAATGTTGCAATCCAACAATATGGAAAATGATTAAAAATTAGCCTTATGAATACAAAGCACGTTCTCTTGGGCCCGTCGTTCTTTCTAGGCAAATATTTGCATATACAATTTTGTCATGGAATTTGAGCTAATGTGATGTTGGAGCTGTTTGCATAATTGACAGAGTATGGAAGTGTTACAATATTTTTACAATGCTTAACGAACTGTCTACTACAGTTAGAGTTTCTCGAGATTAAAGCTATATAGACGAATTATTTGCAACAGGCTTCAGTAGGCACGAAAAGGCTAACGGCCAAGGGCTACAACACTCGCGCTGCCTCGTGCCATTACCATATGTCATCTGTAAATGCCTCTTATCCCGTTATCCTTAAGAAACAGTATGTATACCAACTGTATCTAGGAAGTTTCATTTATTTATCAGCTAATGGGCTGCATTTGCGAGAAATGAAACCGTTGTCGCTGGTGAAAAGTCGAGGCGTTAAGATAGTGAGGAAAGAAAAGAATGTTAACAACAGATGGATTTATATGAGAAAAAAGTAGATAACCATCAGAGGATAGTTTGGACATGCCAAGTTAGTTTAGACAAGACAAAACGACAAGAACGAGGAAAAGTCGAGAGAAAGTAAAAGTGAAACGAATGAGTGTTGACATTCTTGACTTCCGAATCCGGACTTGACTCTGTATACTACACTGTAGGATGTACTGTAGTCTTCTTACGACTTTATGTCTTCTAAGGATTGTCAACCTATATGATAAAGCCTCACTACGGCTATTAAGCTGCGGATGTGTCTATCAGGTATGAAGACAGCATGGAAAGCAAGATGGACGAAGTAGCAGGAAATCGACCTGGAAAGAGAAACAGAGTGATAAATGATTTCTGCGGAGAAAATCTAATGATGGGATAACAACCTTTGTTTCTATCCTAGTGTTTTTTACATTATGCTAACTGTAGTTAATAGTTAAATTGTTTAATTAGGTATAATTTACAATTGCTATGCATGGTACGTTTCATTGTCTTAATATTGAGAAGTTTACACAAAACTATATCGTATTCAAAAGTACAAGTTTAAAATTCTCGAAAATCGGAAACTGACAAGATTTATGTTTCTTGTTTACTACAATATTCATATTATATATTTGATAGTGCGTACTGGCTAATACAGTGCTAATAAAATGCTTTGCGGATTGTATTTTTTGTTATAATATTATATAATACCTACTTTGTTTCATTAAATCTCTCATACGTTTCCTTTGCACCGAAAATCAAGATTTATGACTTACTCCGTTCATTCTACGACTTAAGGATGATATGACTGATACCCGAATTAATCCTTTAGAATGCTAAATAAATAGAAGAAACGTAGGATATACGTATAAGATAGCTGAGACAGACCGAACCATTGGCTCTTTGACCAAGCTGTAATAAATCATGGTGATTTGTCCACTTGAGACTTAAGTATTTCATGAAAAAAAGACAGTAGTAGGCGTGAAGTAAAAGTAGAGGATTTACTTGCCTCCTAGGGTGACATATGGCTTTTACAATATCCTCAGATTAGATATCTCTTGTAGTAATTCGCATATTTCGCTTTTATTTCCATCTCTTTTAGACGAAAAGTTTAATAAGACGTTGTCAGAATTCATGGGCAAAGATAATCTCAGAGAGTAAATGCATCAATGTTTGATAATATAAATTTTAAATTAAACTTTTTTTTATTTTTATTATTCACCTCGTTTCAAATAAGAAAGTACTCAATTGAGTACAAAGATTTTTATTTCCATACTGATTTGAAGAAGCAGTTCTTTCATTAAAATCGTGGACTTTTTCCAAAGGAAAGTTTTTTTGGAGACCAAAAGCCAAGTGATAAAACATGACAACTTTCCTTGTGTCATGTTATTCATCGTATACACATATACAAAAGAAGTAGCAGTAGTAGCAGTAATAATAATGTATGAGAGTTCAGAGAGTGCTAGACTTTTTGACGGATTTCCTGAGTTTCGGATGCGGATTGCGGATGCTTTCAAACTTCCTTCTTCAAACTCTAATACGAACTCTGTTGCTTTTGTGTCGTTTATTATTATAGTGTATTGACACTGTAACTCTTCTTCTGGTGCTGCTTCAAGTACTTAAATTCAAACCAGTAGTTCACCGCATAAGTTACTTTGGTCTTGGAGTGTGCAGGAAGGTTAACCGACTTTTTGATTAGGGCTCATGCAAAATCTCTTCATTCTTAAATTCTTCTACTCAAACTGGATTAAGGGTGGGAAATAAAGTCAGCTTTTATGAATCCGAACTTATGCTCCTCTTTCTTTTTATGTTCTTAATAAAATCTTACTTAACATTAGACGACTTCGCCTATATTGTCTGATTTTATGTAATAAGATCCAGAGTAAAATACCTAAGACGTTTGGCAAACAGACACTGCATATATGTATGTGTTCAATCTCTAGAACTTGGCTTAATCAACCTAACAATTGATGTAAACAATATAACAATTCTACTGAATATCCGCGTAGGATTTGTGTTATAATTAAAATAAATACATTAAAATCAGGACTGTGTACATAAAAAGACACGGTCATAAAGTCCTCGTAATTGGATATGTGTCCATGAAACAATGCCAGTCAAAAGGACAAGATTGAATCGAGTATGTACTTAAAATATCCAACAAGGTAGACCACATCGAGTTTTCTGCAACAACAGAAAATCATTATAGGGCAAGGATAGTTTTAACACCGTTAACGAGTCTTAAAAGATCATTTATTGTCTGTGGTCAACCCAAGACGAGTTCATTCTCAAATTTCTGGTCAGTCTGATATGATAGAAGCAAGAAAGCAGAGGAAAATATACATTGGATGACACTACTGAAGTGTAAAAAAAGGGAAAGAAAGAAGAGACTGTCTGTTAGTAAAAGATTATTAGAATCGGAACTGAGAATGTCTTAGAGAAATTTCCTTAAAAGTGGATATCAGGCGAATAAACCGGAATGGGTTCTAGAGAGGAATCAGCAATGATAAGTTATATACGAGTTCAAGAACTATGTGATCGTGTCTAGTGAGAAGAACCATATCCGGCCCATTTGTGAACATCCGAAAGCACAGGGGTCCTTTTTATCCAACACTCTATTTAGTCCCGGCAGTGTTTTTGTTCTTTCCATGCATATGGCAATGAAATCCAGAGAGAAGTCTGTGCCAATAGACAAGATGACAGGGAATGAGATGAATCGACGTGAGAGCATGAAATGGGCTGAACTGGACTTTATGGAATGTTTACCGATTCGAAAGCAATAGTGATTGTCATCATGATTAAAAGCAGCTCTTTCATCTGTGCTATTTGTAATATTTATTAGAATCACTCAGCATATTTGAAATTATCATCCTGATTGACTGATTTTCAAAAATTACATAATGTACATTTTAATTTTTGATTTCCATTTTTTGGACATTTCTAACTAACCTACTATTTGTTACGCTATTATAAATGTGGAATCAATATCAGACAATGTTAATAGAACCCAACAAAGCGAACTTCATTATTGAGAAAATTTACAGAATTAAAAAAAAAAATTAATTCCTTTCATTCTACTGATTGAGTACATACTGTTGTATATAAATTCTTCAAAATGCTATTTCCGAAATGATTTCATTACCGGGCCTTGTATCGGTAGTCGGAGAAATAATTTTATGTCCAATTATATTGATAAATCTTTTTCGATATGGGGCAGAATGAAATTTTTCTAATATAGAATTACGTTAGACGGATGTTAGACGAAACAAGTTCATGTACAGTCTCAAAATCCCTTCTGTATTAAATATTTAGAATAATTTTGAATCAAGAAAGATAATTTAAACACTTACAACTTCTTGTCAATGATTTTCAAGTAGACATTACTTTTAAATACTACGGTCTGTGTGGTTTGTAGGTCATATTTACACAGAGAAGTAATAACGATAACTTTTTAAATGTATTTTCTTTTCAGACGGAATGTATAGTGTGGTGAGTCACCTGTACTCCAGGCCGCAGAGACAGAAGAGACCAGGGAACAAAACCCGAAGACAAGATCTTTCCTGCCCTTCCCGGGTGATAGACTACATCCGAAAAAGATTCAATCAGGACAAAGGTGGAAATGGTGGTTCGTATCATATTTTTATTTGACTCTTGCTTTCTCGGCCACAAAAACGTACCCCTTTCTCCTTCCTTTCGCAAATGCAGCTGACAGCCTTCCACATCTGTCAAGACGAGATGCTGATGTTCCTTTCAAATCACCCAAGGCTGTTCATATTGGCAGGAATTCAAAAAATGTTTGACACACTGACACTTTCAGTTAACCGAACTTTTTACAGGCATACGTACTTCGGTAATTGAATTTATACTTTTAAGCTGACTCAATCATCATATGCAACATTATAATATGACTAGTAAAAATACTCTTTAACCTCAAAATAGATTCACTTCAAGTTCATTCTCATCGGTATACATATTTATTTCAAATCAAATGTAAGATTATTTAAATACTTTTGTTAGCGAGTCTAGAACTTTAAAAAATATATGTATTTTATACATATTTACAAGACAAGTACATCAGGTATAATTGTAATTTAACCAAATCCATCAGTTCCAAATCATGCGTAAAGACCCATCCACTTTAGAACCGTCTATATAGATCTTGTTATTTGTACGCAATGCGTCCGAACTTCCGAAAACTTTTACTTTTGTTGTGTACATACACATACGATGAGCCACATTTCATGGGCATGTTCAACTCTTGTGTTCTCAAAATCACAAAGAAAGCTCAAATTCTCAGGTATTTTGAGATGATATGTATTAGAGTATTTGAGTGTGAAGCACATAGCCTAGTAGTGAGTGAGTGCATCTTTTGTTAAACTCATCTTTTTAAAGTTTTAAAGGACATGTCCTCCTCGCGTTTTCCCTTTTGCTGGCACAAGCAACATGCAACAATTACGACTTCACAAGCAGATTGTGTTTTCTGATTACTTGTCATCTCCATCCCGAACTTGCTTGACTTGCTTCATAAAGTTGAGCGCTATGAGGTTGATATGGATGATGAGATGAATTTAATATGAAACACGTCTCTTTTTCAGCACGTTGGGATGATAGGTTGAGCAAACAGGAGTTATGACTTGGATAAACTAGATCACTGGGTAGAGACGATGAATGTTGTAATACAATCATATGAGGTTTATATATTGCTTAAGGGCTAATGCATTCATAAGATTCTAGCTACATTTTTGATGAAGCTCTTTGAGCTCTATTTCGTCCGATTATGTACTACAAGCAACTCTGATACCTTGTATGTTTTGTCTCATTTGTATTTGTAAAGAGCATAATAATTTTGCATAAGGTTTAATATTTTAAGAGATATTTTTATTTAATTTTTACATGGGTTTTTATGTATACAAGGAATTTCACATAAAGCAATTATATTCAACTCTATCTCTGGTTTCATCTCTATTCATTTTTGGAATGATACGTACGTACGGATATGGTTGAAAAATCCATCTTTCTTGGAGTGTGAATAAAAGGCAGTGATACAAGTGTAAAAGAATCTCGTCGTCAATGTTTGTCATCAATCACTTGGCAATTTCTCGGTTGAGAAACATTCAATAAAGTCGTCATTGTATGGAGGATGGACAGGAAAATAGGGTTGAGTTCAAGAACTGTGGGATTGAAAATATTGCGATTTTTATTACCATTTTTATGACATACCTTAAGTTGATAGCCGTCAGTGGGATTGAATGTACACAAATCAATCATAGAGACACTTAGCCTTTCCTATCATGAGACAAAATCACTCATAATCATGTTATCAGTTTTGGCAGTGAAATTTCTTTCTCTATTCTTTCTCAGATTTTTTCCAACTTCTGAATCTCAACAAAGAAAAGGGATGAAAAATTGCTCGTGAAATTATATACTGGAGGTGACTACACTATGCGTATAGTATTCAGTATCTCTTGAACCTATTCATCAACTTGTTAGAAGAAAGAAAAGCTGAGAGATCTGGTTTCCTGCCAACCTTAAATAAAGGACGACTGAATCTGTCGAAGGAGAAAACATGCCTACTTATTCTTCTATATACTTAGGGCAAATCCAGAACAAAATCCTAAAAGACATTAAGTTCAGTCAGAAAAACCAGCAAAAGTCGTTTACTCAAATAGAGGAAAAAAATGAAACTCGTTGGAATCATTTCCTAGAATCTGATTTTTATCCGTCAACTGCAACAGCCATCAACGTAACCGTTTGAGGTAGTGTGTGTAGTAAATAGATCATCAATTCAATTTCGATTTGAAACCCATATCATGGCTCTTGTTGCATTCCATCGACTGGGCTTTGTTTTTCAGTTATTTGAAAACCTGAACCCATCTGGTCTTTGATCGAATAATCCGATACCAAACTCATAAATTGTTTCATATCGAGCTATGTTTGAAAAAAAAAACTATAAATGCCAACCGTGACTTGGGATAAGAATTCTACTTTAAAAAGAGACTACATGGTAAGAGTTGAAGTAACACGTTTTTTCGATCTTTGGAATCCATAAACAATTATTCCTTGGTGGATTGTGTGGAGATACACTTTCAATTTTTAATTGATTACTCATGAACGCTAAATAGTCTCAACTTAAAAAATATGTAGGATTAAATACATCAAATACTTTTAAATCATCTTGATCTTGATCTTCAAACTGCTTTGTCCCCAACCCGTTAGCGATATCAGAAAACAGAATTTTGAAAAATTGAACCATTCGAGAGGTTATCTAAAGTGACCCTACAGGGCTACCCCAAGAGTTGTACATATTATGTTTAAAAAAATCTAATATTGAATGGAAATCTAGTGACAATTTTCCACGATACAGCTAGATAAAAACCAAACAAGAAAGAAACAAACCGGGCAAATACAAAAGACAAAAACAGAAATTGGATCCAACATATTTTACATTTATAAGATTAAATAAGATTCTATGCATCGGGGGATTGTCAAAGTGATTTTCTTCCCCAGTCACGGCACCCATTTTAAAGAATATGAGACAGAGCTTTTAAATGAATTGGTAGAATTTTCTCAGAGAACTGACTCTTTGCACAAGTAACATATGATTATTGTTATACCACCCGATCGCATGTTACATGTCAACAGTAGTAGTACATAGTAGCAGTACTACCAGAGAGATTGGACTATATAATACATTTGCTCCTATTCTAATACTTATTGAGAATTATAATATATGAAATACACAATTCCCAAGTTACTCTTCTTCTACTAGGAAATGGAGAAAAGTTGGATTGCTGGATGAAAAGGAGTTAAGGTTGACTAGTCGCTGGAGCGGTTGAAGGTACAGAAGGAATATTTGGCTCAGTATGATCATTTGTCATTTGATATGATTTCATAGTAGAGCGTTTATATGCAAAGCACACAGAAAGTACATTTTCTGATTTTCTACACTCAGAGTTTCTTGATGCAAAAATATGGATGGGTTTCACACATCGACCTGAAGTGAAAGGATTGCGGAGTTGGCTCAGGCTAGATAAGACTTGCTCTACCCCTCTACATTGCAAAACGCAGCAAAAAATATACACTCCAAGAAAGAAAGGTTGTATGGAAAGAAAGGGAGAAATAAAGGCAGAGAGAAACGGTTCAGCTTCACTATGTGCATAAATACAGTTTTATTTCTCCATCAGTGAAGAGAAGAACAATATCTAAAGAAAGCACACAGCAAGTACAGAGTATCTATCATTTCTGCTCCATAAAATTCTAGCATCCCTCAACCTATGTACCAGATTGATTTAACTACTAAGTCACTGCACCCTCAATTCTAGTCAAAGAAAACGCGTTAAATTTTCTTTAGAACACCAAGCTTGTGGTAATGTTCCTCAAAATATTTAGGTGTTTCGGAATTCTTAACCGTAACAGGGCTTAATATAAGATTCTCTACGTAGGTATTTGCAAAAACCTTCTTAGATTTATTATTCCTATTTTTTGTAATTGTGAATTAGGTCCCTTGATGGAAAGCCGGAAATATTTGCAAAAATATTTAAATTAATTTAAATTATTTAAGATTAGTGTTGTATTTAATTGCTCTTTATTTATTCATAACTAAATAAATATTTCCATATCCTATATTTGTATTAGGGTTATTTAAATGTTACTTAAATGTTAAATGTTACGAATGTAGATTCATTCTTTGAACGAGTTAAAATCCTTGAAGAAAATACTTCGTACTGAGTTATAACACTGATTTTTAATTAAATTCAAAACTTTTGCAGTAGATAGATGTGAGATTCATTAAAAAAGTTAAAAGCTAATATAGATATTTCAGAGTGTAAAAATAAGATTTGCACACAAAAACTCAAGGAACATCGCTTAAATTAATAAAATTCAAACACATGCAATTTAAAAAGAACTTGCATAATATTTGCAATCACGTTGTCAAATTTTATTATAGTGGCTTAATTACCACATGTCGTGTATGAGTCTGTCTAATTAATTACTAAGAAATAAAGTCATAACTTATTCGTCAAAAAACATTAGTTATAAGTACATCTGACTGCAGAAATTGCAATACCGTTATTTAAAATGATATATAAAGATATTACAAATAATGCAATTAAATCTTTTGTTTATTATACGTCAATCCATTAGTGAGAAAATGTACCTCTGTTTTAAAAATACATGAAGGTTACAAAAGCCAAAAGAAAAACATCCAACAAAAAGATCCTCACACTACTACAATCCCAGTGAGTCAATAAAAAATTGCAGTCTTAAATAAAAGGAGAGAATAATAAATAATCTGGGAAGAAAAGTCTGAGGCTCCTCTTGGTTCAAAAATTTATTTAATATTAAGACAGGCGGAATATATTTGTGGAGGTGGAGATGAATAAAACGAGTGTTTGTTAAACGAGATAAAGATACTTTTGCATCTTTATAAAGCCTACGAAATTTAACTAAAGTCTAGACTCTCAGACTCTCTATATAAAAGTGTGAGACTATTGCACACTTGGTGGTGTAGAATATAAATATATACTAAGAAAGATGAAGTCTTTTTGGTAGAAGTCACTCAGGCACAACAAGAATTGGGACGACGATGAGTTGGCTTAACTCGCTTGTGGAGAAAGTCTTTCGCCGTGAAATGGCCATAGGAAAATAATGTGACATGAAATATCAATGTGGAAAAGTTTTCTCAAAGGTTTGTGTTAGAAATAAACATTTTATTTGGGGAAGAGAGCAAAAGGCTCTCAATATTTCCCTCATTCATTGTCACATTTCTTTACTTTCCTCGAGTCCTCTACTTTATTCACAATTCTGTTGACAACTTGACAAATCCTTCAGTAAGAAGAGCGACGCCTTCAACTTTCAGTCCTAGTGTACTATTCCCTTTGCTATTATTATCATCATCGTGCAACCCGACCTGCTACTTACTTTCACAATTTATTCAACCAACGACCACCCAATCTATTTCTATTGTGGGTCTAAAGTGCTCCTGCTTGGGGATTTAAACCATCTTTTACCAATATGTATGAGAAGGATTATTATTCAGATTATTATTTAGTGGACGCACGTGGCATCTCCCAAATTGCTAAGGTGAACAGACGTTATATGCACATACGAAAGTCATTTCAATATTAAAATAAATTGCCTTTCATCAGACACTTTAACAGCATCAAACATGAATACTCACTCAATTTCTTTTATGCTTGGATCACACCTTTAAATATCTATGTTATATTAAATAGGGTAGCTTTTACCATTTGTATTCGTTGGAATAGACCTTTCTAACTATATATCATTGCCCGAAGATGTTTCGAATTAACAAATGATACTTTAGGTATAACTAAATAAATCCGGTTTTACATCTTTCATTCCCTTTTTACAATATTTTTGCTTGAATTTATTTATTGTTTTAGAAAGTAAATGTAGGAATAAAAATAAAAGAATAAATTATTTTGTAGCAGTGTAGGATATTTGTCATCAAAACTCATCCATGCTTCCATACGATGTTTTTGATTCTTATGAAAGTTGGTGCATGTGTAGAAATAGTTAAGACTGATTTAAATTTAAAAAGCTTATTTTCATCAAAATGGAGTAAGAAATGAAGAAAAAGTTAGGTGTGGACCAAAAAATACGCAAACGAAGAGACTAGAAAAAAAATAAAAGTCAAGAGTATTATATTATTGATATTGCATCGTGAGATTTATTAAGACAGTTTGTTTGGTTGAGGTGATTCAAAAATGCTGAGAGTCCAGATAGCGCCAGCTTTCTAGATTTGGAGAAAGTGAACTTTCTCCAGGAGAAAGTTCCAATACTGGCCACGGAGGGTGCAATGTTTGTAAAAACGAAATTCGGGAAAGCACTGTTCTATTTCTCCGAATTTCCGTCTCTCTCGTTCTTCAACCTTAAATTCATACAATTAGTTTCTGATAGCACAAAAAATATCAAAAGTTGTGTCATTTTACTCTACTAGTTGAAAGATGATTTTACAATTAGATAATAAATACTAATTAATTATTAAAACATGATCTACAATGCTAATCAAAATCTTAATCGTCTTTTAAAGTTTAAAAATGTGAGCATTATTGAATTTATGGACTAGATTTTCTTGAGATAGTATTTAATCTTGAGATTATGATTGCATTCGTCCTTTTTAATATTCTCTTACTAGTTAGGTTAGTTCATGTCTCAAGAGGAAAATAAAGGGAGGAGATAGAGAAAGAACCGATTAATCAATAGTGTAGATAATTGTATTATAATGAATCTTGTGCTCCTCGATCTCATTTTGTATAGTCACGGCAGTGTTAAGTATTTCAGAAGATGTAAAGGATAAAAAGCGGCTAATTTGGCATAAATCGCCTTGGGGGAAATTTGTAGATTTTTTCTGCAAAAAAAAAACACTTTTTACGATTATACATAATCATACATAGGATTAGCTAAGATTCAGTTGAACTAATTTGTTAATTGTTTAATAATTTATTTAACGATATATTATCAGGGAATTTGGATTTATATTTTTTCAAATACA
The DNA here is from genome assembly GCA_034698485.1 of Vertagopus arboreus. Classification (NCBI taxonomy): domain Eukaryota; kingdom Metazoa; phylum Arthropoda; class Collembola; order Entomobryomorpha; family Isotomidae; genus Vertagopus; species Vertagopus arboreus. The sequence continues at coordinate 53,456 of JAQGBQ010000041.1, forward strand.
TGGTGTTAAGTTCAGGTAAAACAGAAAAGACGTAATTCGTTAAGTATTGATTTGACTTTAGTTTGATCTGATTTATAATTTCTTAGCACGCAATTTTATGTGAGAGAAAAATGTTTCTGCCAAACCGATTTTTGTCGAATTGACTGGCTATGCTGGGTGGTGGTGAGCTTAGAGCTTCCTTTCTTTTTTGTTTCTATCTCTCTGGTCTTGTTATAAGGTCTTTATAAATTATTAGTTGAGACATCGATCTACTATTTGCTATTTGGCTTTGGATATTGGGAGTCGGAAGATACTTTTGTTTTGATAACTCAGTCGACCATTCATCTTCTGACACGTCTAACGGCTTTTAGTATTGCTTTATCTTTGTGTAAATTAATCGAACTGAGAAGGAATCTTGGGCTAAATTGAACAAGAAATTGTATCGGTTTCTAAGCGAAGACATGTACTATGCTAAAATTAACGAGCTCTATAGTAATTTGTCATGATTCATTATTTTATTATTCCATGTTGAAAATAATCCGCTTTTATATTTTTGTTTTCTGACAAGACCTTCAATTACTCTATGGAAAGGATTATGTACAAAACGTAACTGATGTATATAAAGAAATACAAGGGAGTCAAAATTATTTCAGAGTAAAAATGGAGTTTGATGGTGGTTGCCATCATTACAGAGGATTTCAGGGGATTGTCTTAGAATATAAATAAACTTGTTATGTGTCCAAGATTGTTCTTGCTGTAAGTTGGCCAGTCAGCCAGTCACAATAGGTGGACAAATATGAAGAACCGTAGAAAATCCTGTTAAATTAGAGATCCAAATCGTAAACTGGAAAATGCGAGTGTAGTATAGAATCTCATTAAATAAAATCAGTGCAAATGTAAATCCCTTTACTTTCCTTGGCACTATCCCATGATGGCTAATTATGATGAGACGCCAAGCCCGGACATAACAAGTAATATACGTTAACAATATAACATGAATGTACTTGGAATGAATTGAGCCAATGAGGCACTTTGTTACATTATTATTTTATCCCATCGATGATGCAGTTAAGGAAGTGAAGAGAGAATGGCTTCAAAATGGAAGAATTTTATTTCTATGTAAAATATGTTGCGCTATATTTTATTCAAAAAAAGGAAGGAAGGAAACCACTTTCTCGGAAAGCCATTTTTCCTCTCTCGACACTTTTCTCCACGCCAGATGATCTTGATTCAACTTTCCTATACCTTGATTGAAAAGCGGTGGAACGGAAGTTTTACATCAAAACCTCCTATCCTGAAAAACTTTCCTCGCTGTAGATGGATAGTACGATAGATGATGATAAAGATAATATATTCGAAGCCAAAATGTTAAAAAAGCAGGGTGTTGGCCTTTGTGTGTGGCTTACTCATTAACCTTACTACTACATATTCCAGTCATGCATTGCTATCCATAAATTATAAAACAATGGAAATTCAATACGGAAATACGTATTTGTAGCTACTATCCTGCTTTATAATTTATAATAAATCTCTGATAAAGGTTTGTTCTTTGACTAATTTCTCTTCTGGGAGTCAACTGCTAACAGAGATTATCCCTGGGTTTAATATATATCCTGTGTATCATCAACAAGGAAACTTTGCTTTGTCAGGAGTCCCGTATAACATTGAAAACTTGTCTCCAGGCCTTATATTTATATGTCCTCTGCAATACTAGAAGTTATGTTACTACTACGAGAAGTGCTTGTTGAGCATAAGGAAGCTGCGGGTAGGAATTTCGCAGAATTGTAAAGGATTGTCTTAGCCTTTATGCTTCCCTAAACTTTGAAAGGAAACAAGGTTACAAAAGACCGACTTTCTATCTACTTGAGTTTGAGTGAGATGACGATCTTATACAAATATTCCTCAGTCACTCCCACGATTAGGTTAGGTAGTGTAAACACTGATTCTCTCTATACTATCTACAGCACGTCCTCTTGTTGTAATTGATGTTTGGCATCCCTAAGGTCAACAGATTAAGTCATTCGTACCCACCTCCTATTACTTTCATTGTTATCACCCCGATCGATACTAGGCGTCCTTAAGATTTAACGAGATCTTGAATAGAAAGTAACCCGTTCTACTTTGTCACATTCATTAGCAGCTCATATTCCCAAATTTCACTAACTTAGTGATGGTAGTAAGTTGAGAGGTCGAAAACGGAGAATAAAATGAAGAAAAAGAAAGGTTTTGCAAAAATTCAGATTCCGTATTTCTTTCTCAACATTAATACTCGAAAATTAAAATCATTCAAAAGAAAAAGAAAGATAAAGCTAAAGAATAAAATCTCTAGAATCGGGTTGAATGAGAGAAGTCATCCTTTGAGTGAGTCGTAGTGCTGAGTTTAAATGCAGGTTGGTATAATTCCAAAGAACGTTGTCCGCTGAGGAAGATATTTCAGCCTTGGAGGACAAGGTTCGAAGAAGAGAAAGCATAAGTGATGGGGACACGGAGGAGTGAAAGTGAATGAAATATACTTCCCACTCCTCCAATAAATCTACGATATCACACACACTCTGCCTCCCAACTACTCTCTTACTTCTTCAGGTTGGGACGGACTCTGATATAAAATCAATTTATAATCGAAGATATCGGTGAAGAACCTACAATCTACTAGAGATGTACATACAACGGAGAAAAGAATTGAGAAAAAGAAGGCAAACATTGAACATGGTCATGCCGACTTTGGGACAAATTATTTCTGTACACATTCCATGTCAAGAAATAACATGGATTTCCTCTCCAACACCCTTTTTTGCCAGATCGACCGTAAAGAGAAACGGCTATGCGTATCAAATGCTTGGGCTTAGTACTTATTTTAGTATTACAACATATGTCCTTTTTTGGTATCTCCGTTTTGTGGAAGAGAATGGTAATAAATATAAGGATCAAGGCTTTGTCAAATCACAGCAGAAGCTGAAGCACTACCACCAGCATCCTTTTAAAATATACATTTCGATTATATAAGTAAGTAGATAGACTGGGCCATATACACCTTGTTCATTTCCGAAGGCCATACCTTTCTCTCTGTTTCTACTCAATTCTTGTCGTTGTTCCGAAGCCTAGTTTCCCGTTTCGCTGTGATGGATATGACTCGTAGATAAATGGTACTGCATCTTGGCTCAAGGTTGAATTCTCCTTCCGGCAAGATAATAATCTATTTTTGCTATCCTTGTTTCGTTGTGGTATTATATTACTGTGTAACAGCATCTTTGGAGCAATTCCTTACATTATTTTAGTCATGTCCATTATTGTTGACTAGTATAAAAAATATTGACTAAAAATATTCCCAGCATAGTTTGTATATTTAGACAAAATAAGAAAGTAGGCTCATTCCAACGTCGAATAAGTTTTATACTGGTATACTTTTTGGATTTTTTAGGTATCTTTAATGCGACAACTTGTCCCATCTAATTAAATTTGAGCGTGCCTAGCTCTAATATAATAAAAATAGGAAAAAAGTAAATTAAATTATATTGTTTGAGTAACCTATCTTGGTACTCCATATGTATCATATGAAATTTCTTGTTGCAGACTAGTTATACACAGCGTTTCACTATTCTCAATATTCGTGAATACGATAAATACATGGCGCAAAACTCTGAACATCCTAAATCTTGATTAACAATTCTTCAACATCTTTCATAGTCACAGCCACAAATTAATTATTTAAGAATTTATGCGATATTTCGACATCAACTCGCAAAGAACGTATTAAATTAATTGTTTAGCTACTTTCACATCCTAATGGATCTTATTCGTTGAAAATAAACAAGTTCTAAATTTAAAATGAGGTGATTTATTTTTAGATTCAATTTTTTGCCCGTCGGCCAGGTCAAGCCTAACCGACAGGTCTTAAGTCAAGTCAACGCGCAGAAAGCGCGCCAGCATCTGGCTTACTCTCCACCCACTAAGCCTAAACTTTAGGCTCAGTGGATTTAAAGTATGGCGACACCTCCCACCTAATTGCGGGAGATGTGCAAATAAAAATTGTCGTGTGACCGAATTCGTACTGAAATAATCAAAGGATCAAACAGACTTGTAATTGTACATTAAAAATTCCAAGTTTTGGTTTATTAGTTTACTCAACCCTGAGTAATTTAGTCAACAATTCCGTTTTTATCTGCTCTTTCTGCATTAAAAACTCACAAATTTATTGGATTTACTGATAATTTAAATGTTTCAAATATTCGAAAATAGAAAACTGTACCGTTTTCAACAGATTTCGAATTTCCCAGTGAGCCTTACGTAATATTTTTTTCGCTAATTTAATAATTTTTGAACCTCTTACAATTGAAATCTCATCTCTCATTCTAGTTAATCGAATCCAGTTATCCTGCAGTAGGAATTTGTTGTACGCATGACAAACTTATGAAGAGTCTGTTGCGACTGAACCTTTTATTAAAGGTCAAAGTTCATGATTAACAAGAAAACTATGCATCTTTTTGCCCTAAATCCTTGTAAAAAATCAAGTTACTTCTTGATCAAAGTACATGATAAGGTAGTTTTTCAAATCGACCTTTGTCCATGTTGTTTCTTACAAGTTTCCGTTCGTTTTGTCTTAGCGTCTGACGCTTGGCTTGAACTCGGGTATAAAAGGCACTAAACGAGTAGAAGTGTTTAAATGTAACATTTGGATTGTTTTTTTTAAAAGTGGGTTAAAGTAATGTTCAACCTGTTTTTTACATTACATTCAATATATGATTTTTCCAGTCAGAAAAAGTTTCGAAATTTTATGAAAAGTTGTCTAACAACTTCCTTTAGACGTGGCCATAATTTGGTGAGAATTTATCAATGAGTTTTTGAAATATCTATTATTATTTTTTCCATCTTAATACCTTATCTATACAAAGTTGGTTAACATGAGAACAAGATTGATAGGGTTATA
>JAQGBQ010000042.1:0-57496 GCA_034698485.1 Vertagopus arboreus
TTCCAAACGCAAAGATTTTTGGCCAACGCGTAATTTTGCTCTAAATGTAGTCACAGGATATAGTGAGACATACCTTAGATACTATTTTAAAACCTATTTGAAAATTACATTTAGACTATATTATAATTATCGTGTTTGATTATAATTTCTAGCACCGATTACTGAATCATATTCTCTTATAAGAACGAGTCAAACAGCAATCAATTTGTCCAAGTACCAAGGAGAAGTTGATGACTCTGGTGTCGTAAGTCAAAGAATATTATTGCAGCAGATAAATGGTTTTAAAATCTGTTGTTTTAAATCAGGACTTGGTAGATCCTGGTGAACCAGATCTTGATGCTGGACCTCGCAGAAACAGTGCTAGCTCTCCCAGTACTGCATTAAAGTGTCAAATTACTGCGTCAATAATTTTCTTGGGATGGAAATCTTAGCTCAGTTACAAACTAATCGTCTCTTGAATAAATGTCGATAATATTAATTTTTTCAAGCAATTTTGAAGTCGATACTAAGCCATTATTCTTCATTTCTGTGATATCATTATTATTCATTATCTATTTATGAATCAAAGTTAACCATTATTTATCTAGAATACATGGGTTAATATTGGATTAAAATATATACCAAAGGTAAATTCTCAAAACTGAGCTGATATCTACTTTTCGCAAAACCTTAGATTGGTTGCATTGTATACTCATTCAATTTGAGCCCAAGCGTGACCAAGTCATATTAGAATAAAATATTAAACTACCCAACCCAGAACAATCTTCATATTTATATAGCAAACTGTAATTAGGAAAATAACCTATGGAAGACCGAAACGATCCTGAAGACAGATTCGTAATATGCAGTGGGTTTCAGCTAACATATATGTAGCCAATGTCGTTCGTCTAATTGTGTTATCACATTTCCATGCAAAAATATGTAAATGAACATAGCTACACTGGGATAAGTATGAATTGTGTTTAGAGGTTTACGACAGTTTTGTCCTTCAATACCTGAGACACACATTTTAAGAATTCATATCGTAGGATTTGGGTATCTCTAAATAGCATTGTAATTTTAAACTTTCTTGTATGGATGTGCATAAGTAAATAACTCCCTAATGTCACTAAAACATATCGTGGTTCTTAGAAAAGCTATTCAGTCTTCAAAATATTATTATTGTTCTTCCGTATTTGTACTGAGAAAGTTGAGTCAGTCTTTTTGAGTCCAAAGAAAATAAACAAGATACGTTCCCCAAAATTTCTAATCATTTTGATTACCTTATAATTCTGTAAATAAATAAAATACTGAAGAAGCTATTTCAGTTATCCAGACTCACGATGCAGAGCACAGTTTTTAAAACTACGATTGTGTACTTCATAGCTCATTACTTGGTGTTTTCTGCAGCCCAGGTAAACTATTTTAATTTAAAAATGCTCATATTTTGTATAAATATTTTCAAATGGGATTAATGTATGTATAATTTTACTATAACAGGATTCAACTAATTGTGGAACCAACAAGCTGGTATGTATACAATCTCCCAATGATCAGCTTACGGCTAAAATTGAAAGAAAAGATGAAAACACCTTCACATTTCACCTATCCGGAAAAGTTAGTGCAGCATTTTATGTTGCAGTTGGATTCTCCAAAGATCAGCAAATGGTAAGGGAAACTATATTTAATATTATTGAATAAATTTATGGCATCAAAATATTATCACAAAAATCTTGATCTGATCTGAACTGTCTGAATAACTTTTAGGGACAAGATGCTGTTGTCGGCTGCTTCTCGACCTCGGTCAAAACCTTCATTAACCCCCAAGGTCATACTGCGTCTCAGCAAGTGGTAATCTTTCATTCAATATTCAAAAGCAGACTGTATTTCCTTTAAAATGCATGAAATGAATAACTAATCTATGCAATCTAATTATCTTATTTCATGAATACTGAAGAACTGGAATGCTGGTAGTCCGGCTAATTTTATGACTAAATCAGAAGGAGATCTCCTCACTTGCTCGTTTGATCTTCCATCCAAAATTGATGCCGGTTCGGGAATTTCATTTGATTTGAATGACCCAATATTTTTATTGCTTGCTAGTGGACCTCAACAGAACATGAGTGAGTTCACTTTTCAAGGATTATACAAATTACAAATATTATGAATAATTATGGTATGATTATGGTTGTATCTGAATTTTTAAATGTATTTTCAGTGATACAACAACACTCTGCAACTCCATCAAGACATCAAGTTGTTTTTAGTTCCCTGAAGAAGCCATCAAACTCTGATCCGACTGTCAGTACGACTACAAGTTCAACACCAACTTCAGGCAGTACTCAATCTCCTTCAAAGGTAATAATAATCTGTCTAATTTTACATTGTAAATTTACATAAACTAATAAGGTAGTCTAATATGTTTTTGTATATCTTTAATTTAGGCATCGATTATGGGATCAGCATCGGATGCAAAGTATTTGGCAATGTTTTCATCCCTAACCGTGATGGCTCTCACTTTTTTGAAGAACTCTTATTAAAATATTTATTATGACCTTTCTCAATAATTCGGGGTTCGATTAAGTTGTACTTGAATTTGAAATCCGCATTCTATTTTTGGGACGATTAATTGTCCCAATTGTCAGTTTAATGAACTTATACTAGTTTTGCAATTAACAGAGCTTTTTGTTAAGTACCTATAGAATAAAATCGAAAATGAATCACAAAGCTAATCTATCCTGTATATTTGCATATTGTATTTTCGGCACACATTTACGTACTAAAAGAATCCGAGAATTTCTTCTACAAATTATTTTAAACAAAAAAGTCTTTATAGATTCACAGAAGAAAGAAACGGAGAAAAATAATGTACATGCAGCACTGAATTGTTCTTTGATCCTAAATTGTCAGTCTAGAGTCTAATAGTCTTATTTAACACGAATTATGAATGGCGAACATAAAAGTTTTAGGTATTTTTTCAGGCTCATCTTATGAATTCAGTTACTACTTCAAGGTCATTATAATAAGACCTTCGTGGTATATAATAATTAGCACGTAAAATAATGTCAGTATTCGCCATAAAAATCCCAAATGAATTTGCTAACCATAAATACACTACATATTTGTTCAAATGCTAAATCTAATCTAAACTGACCAATTATTTAGAATTCTGCAAACCTCAGAGTTCATATAGAAATCCGAGGAAGCAATTATGCACCTGTCATTACAAAAAAATTAGCATCAAATTATTTTATTCCAGCCTTAATATGAGTCATTTTCAAAAGAAGCATTTGCACTTCTAATTAATGCCGACTGCAGACTATATATAATATGTAGCTTTGCAAACTAACAAATTAGAAGTGAAGACGAACCAGCCCCAGGTCCAGTTACTATTTGTGAGAAGTTCAATCCAGAATTTTAAAGAAATTAAAAATGAAGCTCATTGTAAGTAATACTTATACATTATAAATAAATTAAATTTTTGCTACTAAAATTGAAATTAAAGACATGAATTATCCCTTACAGATTCTTATCGCTATATTCGGGGCTTTAGTCACCATTGTACAGTGCAGACCAAACAATAACGGTTTCGGTGGATCGGCAACCGCAGATTCTTCAGCAGCTGCAGCAGTGCAACAACAAGGGGGCCGTGGACGACCAAGACAACCTATAGATACCATTCCAGAAGATCAACCACAGGTTCAATTCGTACAACCCCCACCACCGGTTCAAGTTCTTCCACCCGCACAAGTTACAATTGTTCAGCCACCGACATTGCCACAAACGAATCTAGTACAACCCGTAGGTTTTTATCAAGGAAAAGGAAGTGGAAGTAGTGCATCTGCATCTTCATCATCTTCTGCCACGGCCGGAAATAATGGACAAGGGGGTGGGGCTTCAGCTAGTAGTAATGCGGCTAGTTCTGCAAACACTTTGGGAAGAGGAAATGCCAGTGCTTCAAGTTCTTCATCGGCGGTAGCAGTAGGAAAATAACTTTAAAGCACCTAATTTTTCATGATGTAATTGTTGGTTGTATTAAGAGATTAAATAAATGTTATATCCAATTCAATATTACAAGCATTATTTATTTTGATCATTCATGATCATGTTGCTCCAACACACAACTAACTTTATGAGTTTTGTTGATCTATAAGGTGAAACAGAGATAAGGTAAAATTATCATGATATCGTATTTTGTTTCAGAAACAGCTTTGAATTTTATTTATCAATAAACGCATGTTTTCATAATGGTTAAGTATAATTCACTTAAGGAAAAATTTGTTAGAAATCCCCATTTCAGGTTTCAATATGTAGCACCAAAAACTAATTATAGCATCAACAGGAAAGATTTTAAGTAGGAAACCACATCCAGTGTTGGATTTTTGTATATTGGAAATGGGGATTTTTTGTCCTTAAGTGGTTTCCAGAAAACTTATAAAATCGGTATGTCTTGGAAATACTCCCTCAATTCCAACCTACTAACGAGTAAATAAGTTGAACGGTTGTTTCTCAAGATGAACGCAAGCTTGAAATTGGTAAGAGATCAATTATTATTTTGTTACTTTGTTTTCACAGAGATTTTGGCATTAATTTAAAGCTAATAAATTGTATGTAAACATTTCAGATTATTCTGGGCCTATGTCTTCTACTGATTGCGGCTTCCGTTTGTGAAGCTCAATGGGGAGGAGGTGGCAGAAGACATCATGGAGGAGGCAGGCATCATGGTGGAGGTAGAGGAGGCTGGGGCGGTGGTGGAAGAGGTTGGGGAGGTAAATCATTAAAATTTAATTAATCTGAAGTTAAGTGTTAAACTATTTTAAAATGAATTTAATTAGGCAATGGCTGGGGTAACGGGGGCAGAGGAGGCTGGGGAGGAGGACGTGGGTGGGGCGGAAAGTAAGGGAATCACTGTTAAACGGTTGATTAAAAACATTTAAAACTATTGTTTTCAAAGGATGATAAAATATATTATACTTGATTAGAAATACTTATTTATTTTGCTTGGTTATTTTGGTCTCTGTAATTTATATTTACTTTATAAACCTACAAAATTTCAAACGAATGCAAATTAAATAAATCAATACTGAAAATGTTGCAATCAATGTCCATTTATTGATTGCATATAACACATCTCTATACTATAGACTTTGGAGTTTCTAACAACAAAAAATCATGAATAAATCAAACAGATTTTACTCTTTCAGAAACTTTAATATGGCAAGAGATAAGGCATATTAAGATAACAGACAGAAAACTATTAATGACGACTTCAAAAAAGTTAATAGACTATAGCAATAGTACCATTTCAAGTGATCGGGTTATTCTTGGATAATAAAAAATTAAGTACCCATTTAATGCAGGCAGAAATATTAATTTAGAATGCTTATTAATCACATGTATCTTTATTCCACCAATAAATGTTTTAGTTGTACGGTGGAAATATGTACATCATATTCAATGATATTGGGTTTGATTCAAGCATATTTCGAGTGGTTGAGATAGTTTTTACTGGGATGAAAAAAATGTGGAATTACATTTAGTCCATTTAATTTTGTTTATCTATTGTTTGCAATACTTACTTACTTACAACGCATAAAATAAACATTATGGATATTGTTTGTAAGAAACCACTCAGCATTTGCTTGTAAATTCGAATTGTTTGTTACTTGCGTCTGCATTCTGAAATTTGAAACGAATGATTCATTTGCACAAAGTATTTGTATTTAATGTGATTTGTTATTGATATTCCGTTTTTATCTTTTTCATTTCATGATTCTTGTATGTTCGTAGAAATTTTGTACTGAAGATGATAAATAAAATAAATTCGAACGGTTGCTTATCATTCGACGATAGTTGTTCAACCTAATTTCAATCCGGTTTTCTAGAAATATTAATCATCACCCTCGGAAGTAAATATTGAGTGATTGCTTAAAGCTTAATGGCATCTTACAAAAATGGATAATCATATTCTGTATGTATATTTAGCCTCATTATTTATCTACATATAATACGCTGCCGAACCTAAAAAGAAAAATTGGGAATCTGATCGTCCAAGTTTCATTGATTCATTTCTGTCCACTATTGAAGCAAGAAAAATGTGGTCATTATCTTTAGTAACAATCGTAAGGTTTTAAATATTATTCTCTACGCATTCATGTATAAAATAATAAAAGTTTATCGTTATTGTTGACAGATTATCTCTCTTCTGTTAATGTCTCTTGGTACCGAAACTAGTGGAGGGTATCAATCGTATAATGGTAAATGAGCTTCAAAATTTAAATTGGTTTTTATTAAATTCTGATAGACAAACTGATTTTTTCTCTTTATTTGCAGGATTTCCCTATTGGACGAATGGGTATCGTCCTGTTTTCGGTCAGTCAGGAAGTCAAGGGGGCAACGGAATATCTGGAAGGCCTTCAGGCAGTCAAGGGAGCAATAGAAATTTTGGAAAACCATCAGGGAGTCAAGGAGGAAATGTGATCTTTGGCTCTGGACAATTCTCAGATAGCCAACAAGGGGGTAATGGGATTTTCGGTTCTAGGAGTTATTATCATATCAGGAATTTAAGAAAATGGTCCTAAATCTTTAGTTTACAGACACTAATTTTTTTATTTACTTTTTCAGTTTATGATAAGTACCATTTGAATAAATCGATTGTAAAGTTTTTGAAATGTTTGACCTTTAGCATTTATTATTGTGCGTATTACATAAATTGTTCGTTGTTTCGATTACTGTCGACCGCAGGCTTCTTCCTTTCTCTTTAAGAAGCAAGTTTGTGTGGCTTTCCTTGTTATATTTTTTAAATGAAAAACAGTATGTATTACTATTTTTTCGACTCATCAATCCAATTCCAATTAACATAAAATAGACCACAGCTTATTAATAATGATGATGCCTTGAAGGTTACGTCACGTATTAATCAGATCTAACTAGACTTGCAGCAAGAAACCAGGACAAAATCAGTAATCAGCTTTAAAATCAGAATTTCAAAAGCAATCACAAATAGAAAGAGCAAAAATGTCTGGGCTACAGCCGACTTCCAAGTCGATTTCGAAAGTGGAAACCGAGTCAGGTGGCCATCATAATAATCGGTGTTATAACGTTTTAATGGATTTTATAAGTCTTGTATTAGCTGTCGCAGAAATCGGACTTGTAATTTTTCTGTCAGTAAGTCATTTCAGTCATAACCAAGGATTTATTGCTATTGCAATGCTGGCACCAATTTTCCTTAACTTTGTGGGGGTCACATATTTCTTGTCTGAGTGAGTTGCATAGGATTTAAAGTTTTTTTAAAACAAAAAAATGGTATCGCATCCTGGATTTTTGCTTTGTTTAAATTATTTCAGTCAAGATGAAAGACAAGAATTCGAACGTGTCAATTCCCGTTGTGCCAAGGACTTTTTTCAAGTTCCTGTACTAGGTCCAGTATTTACGTAAGCTTATCGCATAATATTCTATTTCATTTAATTTTCTAATTTCACATTTTGAATTTATATATCCAGAGCAATGAAAGTTCTCATGATATCTTCTGGATTATCTTCGGAACAGCACAATTACGAGAGATTCGAAGCGTCTGCAATTAAGTTGAGACAAGCAGAAAGCTTTTTCGGAGCTGGACCAGAGGCTTTGGTCCAACTAACTGTACTACTTGTCACTACTGAAGAAACACTCTCTTTGAACAGTAATTTTCTGACATCTAAGATTTGTATTTACTTTTTAAAAGTATTTAATTCTTTCAAACGATTTTTTTTAGATTACTTGGAAATTCTTGTAGTGATCTTGGCAGTAGTCACATTAAGTGAAGCTAATATGTATGCTATGATTTCAAACTACTATCGTCTATTTCACAACTATGCCCCGGCGGATTGGAAACTATGCCCCTTGTTTTTCTGGCAGAAGTGTTTACTTTTCTTTCATGCATTTTTCTCCATTGGTATATTAAAGTTTTATAGTTATTTCGAATTCATTAAAATGCGTCAATGAGTTTTAATTTAATTTTTTAGGATCTCGAATTGCGGCGATGGCTTGTTTAAAAGCGGCTGTGAAATACTTTGTTTTAGTACCAAATAGAATGCTTGAGAAACGTCCCACCTCAACAATGAATAGTCATTCTACACCTACAACAGAAAGCTCGGAAGATGCAAATATGCTTGGCTCCTATCTAGCTGGATTTTTTATATGCGAAATTGCATTCCGAATGTTTTTCTATTATATTGTCCGTCTGATCAAATTCACTTACATTGGAAAAGGAATTCCAAGTGGTTGTTACGAATCGATAAGTTACGGATGGAGGGCAACGATTCTAGATTTAGGATATCAGTCCAAGAATATAGCCGTACAAGTTTGGTTTTATTTGGAGAATTCAATCTGCTTCATTATTTGGTGGTGTTCCTTTTACCAGCTTGGTAACAGTAGACCAATGATTCAGCAAATTCGAGATCATATTTTGTCCCCTCTTACAACAATTTTTGTTTTGTTCACACTCGTCTCTGTATTTCTACTGTTTGCTTGTACAGGTTTGAAACTTCATACTTTGAGAAGTCCGTTTAAAACTACATCGCCACCCCCACCAGAATGAATTATTGAATAAATAAATATATTGATTGCAAAGATATGATTTTAGTAATTTGTCCACAAAGTATTCATTTTGAGTTTTTTTCAACTATTTTATGAAATTATCTGTAATTTTTTCTTGATTTTAGAATACGAAAATATAGTGCATTAAATTAGAAGTTACTTATTTAAATCCTTACTAATTTAATTATCATTGTCAATAAACCAACACAACTAATATCGTTAATTGTTAATCATTTAGGGTTTTATTTAGTTGATGCAAAAAACTGTATACTTTAGTACAAATAAGCGTTAATTAACCAACATCTCATTCGGTTTGATAAAACGATTTCACAGGTGTACACCCTTGAAATATTTAAGATTTGAAAAGTTGTATAGATAATATTTATTTGTTGTTTTTTTAACCAATAAAAACACGTATTTACGATAAGCATAAGCATAAGCCAATTGAAATCTGTCAACAGTACACCAACCTACCGTTGTAATTTACGTCAAATCAATTCGCCTAAAATTGATTGAAATGATTGATTGATCCAAACGGATTCCATTGAATTGCGTAGAATGATTGATTAGTAGAATAGTTGAGTACTTGCTTATTGATAAAGGTTATTTAATAAGTATCGATAACAGAAGAAGTATTTTCAATAAATTATCAAACTAATTATTAGGCCATGGGTTTAGTTGTAATTTCTGAGTCGTTTGATTTGGAGGAGACAAGATGGTTTTCAAAATGTGTAAGTCGTGATGTACAAAAACTTTGTTATTATCTAATTTCAGATTGTTTTTTAATTTTAAATATCTTTTAGATGCTTTGGTTCTTGCTGTTGCATTATGCGGTTTGGCTAATGGTGCAGTAAAGTTGGGTAAGAATATTAAGTCTTCAGAAATGATAATGCAAGCATACATTTCATGCTTTCTACTAAATGTGTTTTATGGAATATAGAAAGCTACAATGTGGACCGCTCTACAATCACCGTTTCAGGCTTATCATCTGGTGGGGCGATGGCCATGCAGTATCACGTAGCATTCTCCGACTATGTTATTGGCTCTGGAATTTTCGCAGGCTGTGAGTATGGAGTTTTATCTAAATAAAGTAATTCAAAGGATGCTTATGAAACAATGTGTCATAAAATGCAGTACCTTTCGGCTGTGCTGAGGGTGGTCTCACTGCGGCCACTATGTGCATGTCCAGTCCGGGTTTAGTAAATATTGCTACCGCGGTAGCCAAAATTAATAATCTTGGATCTGCTGGATCAATTGACAGTCCTTCCAATCTTTCTGGTGACAAAGTGTTTATCTTCCATGGCACAAAAGACACAACCGTTAATCCGAGTAAGATGAAGTCGAATTTTGTTTATTTATTTGCATATGAAATACTTTTTTCAGTGTTACTTAAATGCATTTATATCCATATAGCCGCTGGGAAAAAAATCGAAGAAATTTACGAGCACTTTGGGGCTGAATTGAAAACGGAGTTCACAATGGCTTCTGTTCATGGCTTCGTAAGAAATCATTTTTAAATACAGAAGCAGTTACATTAGTACCACTGTAACACGATTTTTAAAAAATCTTTAAAATTAAAGCCAACCGACTTTTACGGAGCAGCTTGCGGAAGTAGCTCAGCACTTACCCAGTACATCAACAACTGCAACTATCATGGTGCATTCGAAGCTTTAAATTACCTCCACAATGGTACACTTATCCGTCCCACCGGGTCAGAAGTTTTAGCTGAGCTGAAACAATACGATCAAGGAGAATTCGGGGCCAGTGCTTCGTCTAGTATGGACACTACTGGTTTTGTTTACATCCCTTCTAAGTGTGCAGATAAGACCAAACGGTGCAAATTCCACATCGGCCTTCATGGGTGACAACCGAATGCAATAGGCGATTGGATTCAAAATTTTATTAATAATATTTATAAAAAAAAAATATATATATATATGTTCTAGATGTTCCCAGCACAAACAAGCAATCGGAGATGTATATGCAACAAAGACAGGATTTCTTCAAGTAGCTGAGGTCAACGATATGATTGTTATCTTCCCTCAAGCCAATGCAAATATATTATCAGGAAACCCTAATGGTAAATCAAAATTATTATTTAACAAATCAATCAATTTCTAATGCGAGCATCTTTCTTGTATTTTCTAGGATGCTGGGATTGGTAAGTTTGTCTTGAATTTTATTTACATAAAACCTTTATATAAAAATGTTAAAACCTATAGTTAATTGGATTTAGGTGGGGATATCTTAATGGTAACTTTTTGAACAAAAATGGAGCACAAATGAAAGCCGTTAATCAAATGGTTCAACGTGCTGCTTTCTGGTAAGTTGGGGATTTTGTTCAATTTTAAGTTTTACATACTAATTGAAAAAAGGAATTAGAAATTTTTTTTGGGATAGTGACGGATCTTCAATCTGTTATGATGATGGTGAAGTTACCGATGCTACCACTTCTGCACCTCTTCCTACAACAACATTGTCCACTGGTCCAACAACCACACCCGATCCTACGAAATGTCAAGCTAATGAAGTAACCTTCCACCCATTTCCCTCGGACTGTCAATATTACACTTTATGTGCTTGTGGAGTTGATGTTTTACTTCAATGTGCAGCCGGCCTCTATTTCGATGTATCGATTAACAATTGTAACTTTATGCAATTGGTTAACTGTGCGGACGGAGTTCGACCTTAAACACCTTGGACTTAATTAGACAATTTCCAAATGCTCTAAAATTGTAAAATTATATCTTATGCGATTGCAAATGCTCGAATAAATTGAAATTCATACCACAGTCATTTTAAAATCAATTCATTTTCAACTTTAGACAGCCTAAAAAGCTGATTAAAAGCTTTGCATAGCTTTGGTAAGAAACATGTGTTTTAAAAAAATATTCGAACAGTGATTCCGTTTTTCTTTGCAATCAAAAACTATAAACGAGCCCTAAATTTTGTAAAAATCTGACTAAAAACCAGTTGAAATCCAATCCGAGCTGATATTTGAACCAAATCGAGTTTCTAATTGTTTTACTTTTGTATCACAGTTGTGATAATATGGATTAGTTTCGTTAAAATGAATATATGTTATTCATTATTTCTATGTAAAAATGTATCTATGTATAATATTATACTTTTAAATTTCCAAAAAGAACCTATTGTACACTGTGTGAATTAATATACCGGTAGTCAGCGTTCTTAATAATCCACAGTCTATGATGGTTTATAGCAAATAACACATAAGATTAGATCTGCTGTCAATTAGAACTGAATATAATCAGGAGGAGGTACACATTATTTTATAAAGAGTATAATTTAGCCTGATTATTTTGACAGTCATGCAACCGGATACACAGGGTTAAACTAGAATGATAATTGGTTTGATATGACTAAGGATAATAGAAATTTAGAAACTCTTTAAAATGTAATGATGGCTGGAATATTTTTAACTCATCTTCATGAGATTTCAAATCGCAAAATTAATAGATATACATATGTACTCGTCGTTCATTCACACTTCAATATACAATTCAATTCATTACATTCAATGTACATAAGTAGGCGGATAAGCTAATTAAATATGTAAGGAAAATTATAAACACAGGTAGTGTACATACAATAATTGATACCCTCATTAAAAATATTTACTTGCAAAAAAAGTATGGTGCGATTCACATCGAATCCCAAGGTTGTAACTTATATATTATAATAGGGAAGATAGTATAACACACTTAAATTACAACAGATTCAATTACAGCAAAATTTATTAAAGGGGCTTTAAAAATATTTTTGGAAACCAGAGCTTTTTAATTGATACCACAGCTATTTATGTCAATATCACTACATTATTATTAAGATACGAAGGTTCTGGCATTTAAATATAAAAAAGTAAACAGATATGTCCCTCACATCATAACAAGGTTAGAAAAAATACAAAGCTGCGAAATCTGCATTATGAATTCCTGGATATCTGAATTCCCTGACACGAGCATCATCATTGTCCACAGACATACTCTGTGACCTCTTCTTCTTTGCTTTCTGCTTGTCCTTTGTTTTCTTTGCGAATAGAAAGTCCATGGAGAACCGCCTTCGTTTCTTTGCTTCGTCTTCTGGTTTTTTCTGTTCACCCTCATGACCTTCCTCATCATCAGAATCTTGAGGGTCGAGAGACACTCGCCGATCCTCAGGTGGAATGGGGGCGGATGTGGAACTTTCACTCTCCGATCGAACTGATCTATGGCGACCTGGATTCATCGAGGCATCATTTTCTGAATCCTGTGTCAAAAGAAAATAAGAATAAGCCAATGAGTATAACTTCATATGAATTTATTTCAATTTCTTGAGATTTATTGAAAGCTTTACCGGGTACTTGATCCGTTGAGCATCCAAACTCAGACGTCTGTGGTAAGACCAAAATGCAAGTGCAGACATTTCTCTGTAGTATTTTTTGTCGTCTTTTTCAAAGGATCAAAAGTTACGACCTTGTTAGTTTGACACGGTTATTTGGAATATGGATGTTTTTGCTCCAGTTGGCTAATCACCTCTGATCAAAATAAAAAATATGATATATCTGTGTGTTTTCTTTTAAAAAATAAACACGCCTGGTTGCAATTATGTTTATTTAAATTGATCGTTGAAGAGTCAAGACTCAACTGATATTAAGATTGTTGTTCAAAGTATAAGATTTAGTTCGTTAAAAAAATAAGTATGCTGTGTGAAGTTCTGTTCACCATGCAAGTCCAAGTCCAATCAATAACAACCAGTTGCTCCCGGATAGTCTTATATAGAAACTCACGAAATTGCGACTTACTTTGCAAAGCCCTGACTGAATATATATTGTCCTGTGTATAAAATGTCTTGTTTTTTGTTATTCTGTTCCGTGCTGGATAAAGGGTTATGCTACTACTACAAGTGAAATATTCACAACCATATCCACGTTTTGAATTGCGATTGTCTATGATTATATTAATTTTTTTGAATGGTTGAAAGATTCAAAGCTTTGATCAGCACGTACGATATCCTACAAATATTACGAACCGCATTAAAAACATTTAAACTGATCAAGAGAGCGGATAGGCAGAAATTGTGGGAGTTTGTTTGCATGTCACAACCACAGGTTATCTAATATTACAGTAGAACATGAACCGGCATTGCCAATATTATTATTATGGCAAGTCCTGTCCTCGCATAAAAACAAAACAGACGAGAGAGCTGAGACGCAATTCGGTTTAATTATGTATGTGAGTGTTTTGACTGAATCGAATAAGTATTGACTAAGTAAAGAGCTTTGTATTTGTACATGAAGCATTATGAAAGTCACTTTGAGATCCCATTCAACGCAGAAACTCAGAATGCTGCTTTCTTTATAAATTATAATGTGAAATGTTAAATTAACATCAATTTGGTTACTTAAAAACCATCATGTCCGATTTCTATGAATTCTATGGTAGATGACTTGAGGTTTAGAATTTTGATGTTATTGCTGTATTGAATCATAAACATGCATATTCATGCAATGATTTTTACTCGAGTTCAAATTAATTTATTGAGGAACATTCGCTAGTAAATTAATTAAATGGGATGTGACTATACGGAATTGGTGTTGATTATTATTGAGCAATTTGGACGATAATAAATGTATTAATAAATTTAACGACGACATACGTGGCTTGAATAAACAGTCGGTGGAATTCCAATTAATAATTCATAATAATTTAATATTGACCTATTAATAATAATAATAATTAAAGTAAAAATGAGAGAAGTGCTTTTATAAAAACAAGTATGGTTTTATTTGCCTTTATGTTTCACGTTTGTTTACAAAAAGATAATTCTTTCGTCATAACAAAAAGTTAACTTTAGATTATGCATGAAAGATAAGTTTTAAAGTTATTTTTAGTTATACCTGTCAACGCCTGTCAACAAATTTTTTAATATAGCCATTTTATCTTAGGTATGTTACGCTGGAGTTAAATTAAAGCTGCTATTGATGTTATTTAATGCTCGCTATGAACAATAACAAAATCCCTTATTGCAGACACATTTAGCTTTAGAAACGAACAATGACCTTGGTTTTTAAATGCATTATAAAATTGTATCTTGGTAATTTATTTCATGTTCTGTAGAGTGGGAAATATTTAATCGAACCATCCGGCTTACAATTGGTTTTGTATTTTAGATTGATCATTAAAAACCGAAATGTCCCAGGAATTGGATTATCTAGCTTTTGAATTCGTTGAGTCAGCCAAGAGGCAAATTAACATAATTAAACAAAGTGAATAAAACTCTGGCTGGATCAATCTTTATTTTATTTTACAAGGCCAAAGCCTTTTAATAGAGGTTTCCCATTCAATTTAGTTTTATTGTTGAAGAGCGAAACTCCTTTATGAGAATGATATTTTTTTTAAATACCCTTGCCATTTGTTTAAGAGGCTCGGGGGACGGATAAATTTATAGATGAGGGAAATCGGTCTCGAGAAATTTTAAATTATAACATAGGGAAAGTGATACATGTACCAAATTATTACTACGGTTAAGACGGTCACGATAAAGTATATATTTGACCACTTCCACTGACCCCCGTGTACCCAAAGACCGTACAAACGGATATAAATGGTCGGTTTCACCCCTCCACTTCGCGTGGTTATTTATTTGAAGACAAATTATTTTTCTATATTATCAACTACCAATGCCCTAAGACATGCAAAGATTTTATATGGCTAATTGACTAAACCAACTTCAAACCCCGGACAACACTGTTTACGTTACCCCAATCCCACTAATTTACATCAATAATTTAAGCCTATGCATGCATTGTTTTTTTTAATCTGATGCACGAAAAAAACTACATTAGTATTGATGGTTAGAGATAACGAGAAATTTATTGAATACGAAATTCATAATTCTATTTATATGTAATATACTGCCTATTTTGATTGTCACATCACTTTAAAGTTTTTTTTATAAATCGAACCAACCGATGCTACGATCTCGAAAAAAGTAGTAATAAAAAACAATATTTTCGATAAGATAATATACTATTTAAAATTAAATTATTAAACAAAACACCAAGCAGCGAGATCAGAATTTCCTTCCATTCGGGTCGAGCTTCTTCTTCGTTGATTTGAAGCTGCTTTTGAAGGGTCAGGATCGGAAGCTGAGGTTGGGTTCGAATCTGTGGACGATGTACTTCCTCGTTTGTCTTTAGCTAGATTCAACTTCCCTTTGCTACCCCTTCGTAATATAAAGTCCAGTGAGAACCTTCGCTTTCCAATCTTCTCTGGATGGTAGTCTGGTGATTCCACAGGAGTAGTTTCGCTGGATGTGGAGGAAACGCTATTACCTCTGAGGCGTTTATTTTGAAGGAATTCTTGATCCTGTTTTGTAAAAAAAAAAGATTTATTAGTTGAAATTTTTAACACTCTTTAAATGTTTAAAATACATGTGTAAATTAAGTACTGACCTTAGCCTCAACTTCTGCAGGGGCATTTTTATGGTAAGCCCAAAATGCTAACTCGGAACCCATGTTTTACTTTTGGTTTTTATTTGAAACGTTGAGATTCGATACTTTAAACTTATTGAAGTAACAG
The DNA here is from genome assembly GCA_034698485.1 of Vertagopus arboreus. NCBI lineage: Eukaryota > Metazoa > Arthropoda > Collembola > Entomobryomorpha > Isotomidae > Vertagopus > Vertagopus arboreus. The sequence continues at coordinate 16,140 of JAQGBQ010000042.1, forward strand.
GGTAAATATTTTATAGCAGAGTAATTTTTCTTCGGTTTGGTTATTAGTTTGTTGTCCAGTATTGGTCCTTGGTTGGAAGTTTCCTATGTCAATGAAACTTGAGTTCCCCTGCAAGCTGTTTATATATCCACTGGATAGTTACATAGCAGTTCTTATTTACATTTATGAATATACATCCGTCACCATACTTTGCAAATATTATCATCCTTCTGGTAGTCGTCCTGATTGATTATAAATGTAAAAAAACATGAATGATCCAGCAGTCTGATTGTGATACAACTTGTATTATACAAGTATCCACTATCCAGGCATGAATTCCTTATCTCAACTTCAGTCTCATTTGTACGCAGTTAAAAATTTTCCATTCACCAATAGTCAGGTTTTTCTTTGAAATCACACGTATGTGTACATAATAAAACACTTGAGAGAAAGGAAATAACAATTTGCTTGCCATCATGTTCTAAATAATCGAAATTCAGATGAGTTCTGATTATTTATTCTCGTGCCTTGTACCTTAACCGCTGTACCGTTGCATGAATTTCAGGTGTGACCGCATTGTGACAAGTTTGGAACCGACGTATTGTTATTGAATGTTTTAAATGATTGAAATGCATGATTCTGTTTCATCATCATCCAGAAGGAACAAAACAAACATGCCAGATTGGGACATTGTATTATCTCAATTTTTCTCGTTTTAAATTGTTCAGACCAATAATATCAACAGCTTTATTTAGTCTGGACTGTTATGATAATTTCACGATTCATTTGTCCATGTCGTGTTAGGGAGCACGTTTCCAAATGATGCATAATGTCGTTATTTTTAAAGAGTAAAAAAGCTTCGATGTGTACTTTTAGATTGACTGGTTACACAAACAATTTTAATCTTCCATACAATTAATTTGAAATCCGGAAAATTCTGCATGTAAAAAAGCAGAACATTAATTCCTTGAACTTGACAATGGGACTTATGAAACATGAAAAAGCATAAAAACTAAACTAATTTGATCATCGCTCAATATGGGTTCTCGAATTACTGGAATAACTAAACTGATGCTGAGGAATTAGGTATAACTGTCAGTTCAATCTGTCTAATAAATTTTTTGATCCGAAATAACTGAGCTACTTTGTAGGCAAAAAGAGGTAGCCAGTAAATAATCATTAGTAAGATAGTCCCAGTTATGAAATCAAAGGGGGGTAGAAGCATTGATTTGGTACCGAATCCAAAGAAAATCGTTAATATGCCCATGTTAATTGTCTCCCACATTATCCATCGTCTTAGTTTTTGTGTGTTCAACTGTAATAAACAATATTATTAATTAATTTTGTTAGGTTGATGTTTTCAACTAGAATCTTACATTGATAATGAACACAACTTACTTGTTTTACAGCAATAACTTTTTGCCGAAGAATAATGCTAGCAGGAATTATAAAGTATATCAAGGACAAGACACTCACTACAATTTCTGAAATTAAACAACAATTTTTTAAAGAAGGAAATAATCGTTGGTACAAGGAAGACTATAGTATTGTAGAAATAAAATACATTACTTTCAATCCGTTTCTCTTTGCGAAAATCAAGTATTAAAATTGTAATCACCAATCCGATGAGTAGTATCACTCCGAAGATATGAAAACACTAAAAATGTTAAAAATCACTGTTAAATTAAATGGAAATGTCGAAACAATTATCTAGTTATACTTACTATTTCTTTGCAAACTCTTTGTATTTGTTTCCTCTGTTGTTCTAAAACGGTGTCTACAAATGTCATTATGATAAAGATTTAGAGAAATACTTTTAACCAGAAATTTGAGTTACAGTCAAGTCAAATTTTACACTACATACAACGAAAAATAATATCGTTTAGATGGACAGCCTTCTCTCATATATATTTATGTATTCGGCAGAACATCTTTTCGTCTAAAATAGTAACATTCGGGTTGAACTAGTTTGTAAAAACAAACAAACTGTCGAAGGTAAATACTTCACGAGACAAGCTCATCTCATCTCAAAAAAAAAGTTCTAAAGTTGAAAGCATCCATATTTTTGAGGCATGCAAAAATCATAGTATGAAAGTGAATGACCGAACCAAATAAATAATATGATACAACAAATCTATACAGCGAACCAATTTACTAGTTTATTCTCGTAATTAATTTAATAACAAAACATTTGGTAAATATTGGCTAGTACTAGATTTTTGAAAAAGATTGATTGACAGATGTGTTTGGCTTATGGAGGAATGATCGTTATACTATCAAAAACATTATTATGTAGTTAACTGGCTTATAATTTATAGCAACTGAAGATCACAGGTAAATATTATTTTGTCCAATAAATATGCATAAATATTTCAACTTCAATTACGTTCATATATTGCATGTCAGTTAATTAACAAAAAAATATCGGACACTTATTAAACAAAGAATTAATATAGCCAATAATACATATTTGAATTGAGTTATTGATGATTGCATGTTGAGTGACAATAATCACAGATTTCTTTTTTCTTCGCTGCTTCCACTTGCTTGAGAAGGGCTGCCGTGACGTTTTCGTTTCCTGCTCCCCTTACTCCGTTTGTACTTTTCCCATTTCCGGTGGTTCAGATCAGAAAAGTCTTCCAATTTTGCTATCTTTCGAAGGTACCTGCGAAATAATAAAAGTAAAAGTAAAAAAAATGAATTTTCAAAAACAAAATCCAAGAATAAAATAGGATCATTATTATAGTGTCTTACTTTCCAATGTGAACCAACTCCCTGTCCGTAGCACGATTCACGTGAGCCGAGCGGAACGGGCGAATGCAGAGACCAGATTGAGGATTCATTATAAAATTTCTTCGCACATCATCGATCATGATTGTGTTTTTCGGAGTGTATTGTGGAAACTTTCCCCAAATCACACCTAGGGGTTTAACCTACAATCAATAATATCAAAATTAAATAAATTGACAATGCATGAATATTAGTCAAATATGCTGATGATGTTTGTTTTACCTTTTTAACTCCCTTTTTCTGAAGTTGAACAGTAATCATGGCCAAATAGTCGAGGTAGAAACAAATTTTATAAGCTGGATGAGAATCGACCCCAAGAAGTTTCATTTTTGCTTCAATCCATTTCATGTTGCTTGCTGACCAAATTACAATATCATAGTCCTGTAAAAATACATTTCATTACTTACTTCGCCATAAATCTCATAATACAATAAAAATATATATTACGAACGTTATAAGCAGATGTGAGAAATTCGTGAAGAAATGGTCTCATTAGCTCAGTTCCAGTCTCAGCTGTAGACAAGTGATCAAAAAGGGTGTAATCAATATCCAAGACCAAAAGCTTCTTTCCTGGTCTTGAAGGATTGAAAACCTTGACATCGTATTCACTGACTCGTCTAGCAATTTTATTCAAATGAATTTCGTTATTTTCAATTGTTTCGTCTTCTTCCTCTGGTGAGCCCAAGTCGTTGTGCACATCCGGTTGTTCTTCAGGCGGAATATCCACGTTCTCGATATCCTTCTCTAGAGATCCCATCATCATCACTTTATGGCCTATTTTGAGATTCAAGTTGGCAAGTAGAAAATCATCCTGAGCTTGCTTTCCTACAAGATAAACATTAAATTAAAAATATAGTAAAAACTTTTAAAATCGATTAACGATCTGAGATACTGAGACCATACCTTTAAAATTCAAGTTTAATAGTTTTTGTCTATCAGCCTGAACTCCAGTCTTTTGTTGGATCACAAGTTTGAGGTCAAGAACAGTTTTGAGTCCGCGAATGTTTTCGATCGGGATTTCGCTTCCGGCCCATTTGATCACAATGGAATGTGGCGGCTCCGACTGCTTATCTGTAGAAGTTGCTGAGTCAGTATCTTTATCACCGGCTGCTCCGCTAACCTCTACCCCTTTTCCCCCCTCGTCCATTATCCTGAGCTGTGGTTATCGATTACTTCAACTTTATTGGATCATAAAGTTTTCTGCAATTCAAAATCACATGCAAATGGCATTAGAAATTAGAATAATAAATAATTATAAATAGACATTACACATTAAAATATGACAAATCGGAAGGACATTAAACTAAATGCAAAATGATGATAACAGCTAGGCAATTTTTGAAACTACTGATTTAAAATTGAACAGATGGCCAAATGATGTAAATGTTCAGTTGAATTCAGGTCAGAATTATTATTTATTATTTATTTCTGATTGAATTAAAATGATCCAGATAAAAACTAATTAGAATGTTTTTTACTCTTAAATGATATTAAAGATACCGATTTGGTGACGAGGGCAGTTTGCTATAAACTTTAAATTTGTTTAAATACTTAATTTTTAATATTTTCGAAAATTTCAAAAAATGTAGAATCTAAAGAAATCGTATTGGAAATATTGTGTTTGAATTTGGCCAAAACCCCGCACAAAAAAACAGAAAAAATTACGACAAGATGAACAAACGGTTTAGTAAACAGTTCCAGTAATAGGCCAGTTCAATGTTTATCATAATATTTTTAATCATGCCAAATTGAAACAATGCAAGTGCGTAAATCCATAATAAATCAAACGATGACAGAATATTTCTATTGTTTGGCTTTTGGTTTGAGCTAAGAACAATTTCATAAAGAAAGTTTTATAAAGTTTCATAGCATTATGATTTCATAAATAAATGTTAATCCACATTTAGCATTTTGCCAATTATGGAATTTCTAACTGCCACAATGTAATATTAGCAAAACTCACTTCAATTTTGTTTTTTGGTAATTCTGAAAATGCATTCTGACTTATTAAAATGTTCAAATTTTCCTATGTAAGCAATATTTTAAAATCCTTAAACTAAAACATATAGCTGGCAAATGCAAATAATAATGGGAATTCTCCAATTCTTGCCTTTAACTGTATTCACTTATCCTAATTAATTGCTCAGGGATAGTTAAGTTCTAGGTCAACGTCCTGATACATCGAAATTTCATTCATACCATACTTTGTTTTGTCCAGGTTATTATTAATTGGTTTAAGGCAATTGAACCTATAATAGTCAATCGATGAATCTGCAGCAATCTAGCGATTTATAAGTATCTTATTATACTGTAATTGATGATTTTGTATTTAATGTACGATAATCATCATCTGCATTTATGTATGTAATTAATTAACAAGAGATAAAAAGTTTTTGGATAGCAAATACTATTGATTATTACTCGTGTAACAAATCCGGTTCTAATTAGTCTTTCATATTAGAAAAGGCAAAGGTTTTTTGTTCAGTTTTTAGAGAAAGTCAGATTCAATATGTATCATCTCAATCTTGTTGTAATTTTTATTTTCGTTTTAAATTTTGATAATTGCAATGCAGAAATGTTAACATCGAATAGTCCACGGGTAAAACTTGAGAGCAGTAAAGGAGTCAGAGGTTCGTTAACAGTAGTTGCAAAGAATTATCCGGATCTGTCTGTTGTTGGTTTTAACAATAAAGCTCAGATTGCTTGTGTTACTGGAACGTATGTTTTTGTCATATTTTATAAATCGCTTTAAAAATGTAAATTCTTATTTTCAAACTGTAACTTAAAATTATGTAGATGGATATTCTACGGAAGCAAAAATTATGCCAATTTTTCCGACGGAGTTTCTGTACAATATAGCAACAATAACAAATGCTTCAAATTCCAAAATTTGAACGAAAAAGTGTCTTCCATGAGATTTGCTGGATCGGGATCTGACTTTCGACTGGACTATTTAGACCTTTATAGCGGCAGGTTTTTTACTGGAGCTCACCTTAGAGCAAATTGGGATATAAAAGACGTCACCGCGACTGGGCTTAGCACAACAGAATCAGTAATTGTGTCTGGAGACTCTGGGTGGACATTATATGAGAAGCCTTTCTTTTCTGGAATATCTAAATGCATAACGCCTCAAAGTGGTAAAGTTCCTAGGTTCTATAGGAATTCTTTGGAACTGGGGGGAATGATTATCAAGTCATTTCGCAAGGGTTGCTGACCAAAACATTTTATTAATACTATTATATCAGTAAATAAACACACTGTTTCAGACATGGACAACATAATGTAATGATTTATATGTTTTATACAACCAATATTAATAGCATATTCATTTAACTGAAATAAGTATTTTTTTAGCAAAGTATTATAAGTTTATCATCCTATCACATATCTTCAACGCACCAAAGCCATTCCGAAAATGGTCCGAAGCAGCTATTACAAAAACTTGCCGGCTCTTCTCCCTCACAATCGTTCAAGGCTTTCCATTGTCCAGTGGTGTAGATCCGAGCAATGTACGCCCCCATGCAAGCAAAGGTCATTCCGATGAAGGTATTGAACCAAAAGTTGCTCCTATTTCGTCTCTTTTTGGAATCGAATTCCATCTCCATTTGCTTCATCATTGTCATCAAATTTTCTGTACTCCATTCATCCATCTCCTCTGAACTATCGACCTCTCCTTCATCATCCACAGTTTCATCACCTTTCTTGCTCTTCCTTTTCTTTTTCTTCATTCCCACAGGTCCTTCATCAAGCAATTTGTCAATCTCACGTTCAAATTTCTTCTGCATTTTCTCCCATTCTTCGTCACTGGAACTGAAATATAATTTCAAGATTTGAGGATGAATAACTAACTAATTGTTTCAAGAAGAATTGAAAGATTTGATATAAATACCTGGCCACTTCATCTAGACTATTTTCCTTCTTCTTTTTGGTCCCTTCTCGTTTGAATAGATTCCGGAGCATCGTTGCTGTTTGGATTGGATTCTTTTCGGCAATAAACGGCTATATTTTTGCTTGCGATGAAGTCTTTTTGGGTGGTTTTTTGAAAATAAATCGACCTTATTTATATTTAAATGCATTTATGTTTCTTTGACAACTTATTGATCAAAGATTTTAATTTTCTTAAAAATTCAAATCTAAGTCAAAAAAATCTGTTTTGCATAATAAAAATAAGATTGCAAACCAATTAATAATTATTCATACAACTTACAATCATCGGATTCCAATCGGTATCATATTTAGCAATGTCTAAAAATGTCACGCCAAAACGTTCAAATATGTCTCAAAATTCGAAAATGTCTCAAAATACAAATATGTCTCAAAGTTCGAAAACGGCTCAAAATTCTCAAAAGGCTCTAAATTCTAAAGTGTCGCAAAATTCCAAAATTTCACAAAATTCCAAGTCGAAAAGTGGACTACCACGTCAAGCAAGTTCGCAAAAAGCCATGTCAAAAGCACAAAAGTCAAAGTCCAAACAAGAAACTGATAAAAGCAAAGAGGAGAAATCCGAATCTGACGAGAAGCCTTGTTGTGTTGCTGTAGTATGTGACCCATCCCCTGAGGGAAAGGTTAGTTTAATTGTTTAGGAATTAAAAGATTTGACTTCCATGACCATGGATAATAAATGATTAAGTTTATTTAGGCCTACGCTGAAAAGAAAGCTAGAATGAGAGCAAATATGCCCGATCAACCAACCTTCGAACCGTGGCTTCGTTCATATAAAGACCACTTAAAAGCTGTTGAACAAGTTAAGCCCTTAATCGACTGTTCTGAACCAATGGTAGCAAGGGATAATTATTGTCTAATGAAAAAATACAATCTTCAAGGAGAGGAATTCATTAAACTTGAAAGGGAGAATGCAATAATTGCCAGAAGAATTGCTCATATCTTTGTTGACGGGGTACATACATTTTGGATATGTCATATAAAAGTTTAATGTGAACTTGATTAATTAAAGTTAATAAGTTTTAGAGTCAAATAGACGACAGACATGATCCCAACGTTCCAAGTGTCCATCGAATGGACAATCGTCATGAAAAAGAGCGTGAACGACGTGAGACTCGATTGATGCAAGAAAACGTCAAGCTATTCGAAATCATAGATAATGTTGTATGTCTATATCTTAAAGCCTTTAATTGTAATCAAAATCTTGAAATTATATAGATTTTTATTGTTAAGAAACCCGTTATCAATCGGCAAGAACAGTTGGATTGGTATAATAAAATGGAAAAGTTGATGGATCTGAGGTCTCATAAAACAAATAAATCAAAACAAGATTTAGTTAACTTCAAAGTAATAATTTGCAAAATATTCTAGGTCAGCATGGCCCCTACATTTCAAGCCTCCCCCTTGTCCAGCAGCATATAAAAATATGATAGGAACAAACGCCAAAAATCCAAAACAATATGCTTATCTTCAAGTGGAGATGGAAGACACAATTGTGCAAAATTTAACGTTTGAGCCGATATACTTATATATACCCCTAAAAACAACAGAATAGAATGCTTCGATTGGCAAAGTTTTCTCACTTCCAAACATTTTAAACAATCCCTTGAAATTAGCTGACATATCAAAAACCCATCCTCACACCTTGCCAATCAACAGCTTATTTTTTTATTTCCCTGCTTTTAGAAATGTTCAGTGTATTACTTATTAATGTCGTATTAGGTGCGAGCTGTTTGGAAACTTGTGTCCATTTACAGGTTAGATTTTAGATTGCGACAATTTTACCATCGATATTCTTGCCCGACAACATTTATACATGATTCAATCCAAAATTTATTAGCAAACTAGATGTGTTTGATGACTTGATTGTAAAAAAATCGTTGAAGCAAGTAAAATATCGCCGGGCATAAATATCTTCAGACAGATATGTGACACTGGCATGTATATCTTATGAAACTTTTATTTACAGCTCGAAATTTTATAAAATTGTGCACCTTTAAAAAGGAAGAATGTGAGTGCCGAACCTACCGATGTAAAACTATTGATAAGCTTGTGAGCATTGCACGGAAGGATGGCGAGTATGAAAGGGCTTATTGGTAAATAACAATAACCCTCTATTAATAGTGTATATATGATAAACCTGCTTTCCATACAAAGGCAATGCGCCGGAGGTGTTGATGCATTTCCCGAACTTATCCCACATTTGATGAAGGAAGGAAGCAAGTAAGGCATATACCCTATAAATAATTTTGATTCATAAAAGTATTTGTATTTTAATTAAAGAGTATGACTCCAATTTTAGGGTCAAGCATTCTAAAGAAGGATACTTGACGAGGCCAAGGGGTCTGGAAAGTGGAGAATTTTACATTACTGCTGGACCAGCGCCATATCTTGACGATTTATGCTACGTATTTGGAAAGATCGTTGGGCCTGGAATTGGTTTTTTAAAACAGGTTTGAACACCATAAAATTTTGAAATACAAAACAGACAAAATCACACAAAAAATTATTAAACGTGTTTTAGGTGGGTGAACAAAATATTGATACTCAAGGGAATCCCAAGAAGCCGATTCATATTACGGACACTGGAGTTGTAGAGAGTCCTGATAAAGTCCCACCAGCAATGCTCATGAGAGATTTCATTTTCCGAGTTCAAGACGACATTCAACCGATTCTAGAAAAAGATCTGGATAAACTAGAAGAGGAGGAAGATATGGAACCTCTTGAAGACATGGATGAAGATGATAACTATTGAACTTTCTTAATTCATTGTACAAGGGGAAATTTCTGTCCATATTGTTTGTGATAAGACTATTGTAAAATTTGCACCAAATTAAGAAGAATTTTCAATTCGGCTTATTTTTTCGTTTACACTGTATGTAAAGTGGCAATGTTTTAAGAAAGATAATTTAATTGATGTTAACCCATTTTAACAATCACAATATTACAATACTGAAATAAAAAAGTTTAACTCCATAAATGTAGTCAGTCATATTATAATATTTACTGTTCTTTTAATTAAATACATTAACTGTATGAGGAATAGAAGGGTAAAATAACGTACCTGTGGAGTTTTAAAGTGACATATTAAATATTTTAAGTGACAAAATGTATCCATTAAATATAAATAAATGACATAAATTGTTTTATGATTTTACTTGTTCCATGAATAATTTCACAGATTTCCTATATATTTACAGTGTAGCTACAAACCCATAAAATAATTGTCATTATTATATCCCTAGTTTTTAACATTTGTAAATTATTTGTTCTAAACAGCCGAAATTATGACGATAAAAAGAACGGAATTGCACGATATTACATTTTGTTTCAAAGTCTGAGTCTGAACATTTTTGAACATGGAATTTGCATATTCACCGGTATTTTTCACCTTGATATTATGCAGTCAGTAATTGTAAAAATATGTAAAGCATTGTAATAATAATAATAAAAACGCTTTTTAGCTATACATATAAACTTCATGGCAAATTTTAATTTGTAACTATATTGATGAATTGCGTTTTGATCCCTGAATACTGTCGCTAAATATTAACATTTAAGTTCATGATCGATGGGTGTAAAACCTTCGTTGTCCTTGCTCATTGTCGAAATCGCTGTTAGTAATACAGGTTATCAATCCAGTCAACAAATTGATAAGAATTGACGAAGCTGTTATCAAATTTAATAGGAAACTTGAGTTTAGTTTCATTGTATTCATTCATTAGCCAATAAAAGATTTTCTCAATAAATGTTTGTTTCTGATATGGTAATCTGTACCAATTGAAATTACGTTCCTGATAATGAAATTAGCTTCCAAGTATAAAGTCAATACGGAGAAAGATCCAAAAGTCATACCAATATTATCGGTGGACCGTGAGAAGAGCGTGAGAGAAGGAATTAATTAATTGCCTAAAGTTTTCAAAATCTAACTTTAAAATGTTGAGAATTCTAATCATTGGAATGTTGTGTAGTAGTTCGCTAGCTATAAGTGCTACAATGGACGGTAAGATACAAACTATAAAAACAATCTAAATATTTTTTATTTGAATATAACGGTACTGACTGAAACTTATTTCAGAATACGACAGACGAATGCATCCCAGTTCGAAAAGGAATATTGAGACAAGAAATTCTCGAATGGAGGGCACAGAAGGTAAGTTATTAAATAATAATCTTTTGTTTCTATCATGAGTTAAACTACAAAACTCATTTCATTATTAGACGCGGACTTTTGGGTTCAATCTGCTCAGGATTCATTGAAGGAGAGATTAAGTATCAAGCATATCGAAGGAGAAGCAAAGAATGTGATTTTTTTCCTTGGCGATGGAATGTCTGTACCCACTATCACTGCTGCCCGAATTTTGAAAGGTCAAAAGGTCGACAATCTGCCTTTTGGAGAAGAAGCACAGCTTCATATTGATACTTTCCCTAATATTGGAGTTTCGAAGGTTTGGAAACAAATATTATGCATCTGATAACTTGATTAAGCTAATTCTCAATAATAACAACTATTTGTTGTTCTATTTAGACCTATTGTTCCGACTCGCAAGTTGCGGACAGGTACGATAGTATTAAAATTAATTAATTAGAATGACTAAGGCTAATTTTTATTTATTAAAATAGCGCTTGTTCAGCCACTGCATATCTCACTGGCTCTAAAGGCAACATAGAAACGATTGGGGTTAGATTTTGAATTTAATTTACGGAATTTAACTGATCTGCTTGATATATGTATAAGCAAAACATTTAAACTGTAGGTCAGTCCAGCAGTTTTAAGAGATGACTGCGATGCTCAAGGTTGAATTATTTTCTAAATCATTATATTTTTACAATTATCATTAGTTTTTGTTTCTTAATATATGTAGCTAATGAGAGCGAACACGTTCATTCAATAATGGCATGGGCCCAGGTATTTGAAATTAAAACATTTTGATGAGTTACGAGGTTTTGCGTTTTAACAAAGTTTAATAAATGAAATATTGAATTTCATTAGGCCGAAGGAAAGTCTACTGGAATCGGTAAAGCATACTATCTAGTTATCAAATATTATGATGGTTTAACATAATTGTAATAAATTAATCAAATATTATTTCAGTTACAACCACTCGAGTCACTCACGCTTCTCCGGCTGGGTTAGTTTAATCTACCGATACATAAATTAATTAATCCAGCAGTATTATATTATCTTCTTCAATATATATTTCCTAGAACTTATGCACACATTGCTCAGAGAGACTGGGAAAATGACGGATATATAATTAATGAGGGTAAGGATCCAAATATATGCCAGGATATTGCATCGCAATTAATCTTGAATGAGCCTGGAAATAAATTTGATGTACGAAAAAAAAAATCTTTAATACCAAATAATTTCAGTTTATTAGATAAAATAATTGAAATTGACTATCATAAAGGTTATCATGGGTGGAGGAAGGTTACAATTTCTTCCAAACACTGAACGAGATCCTGAGACTAATGCGACTGGCTACAGAGCTGACGGAGTAAACCTTATCCAAAAATGGATTGATACTCATAATGAAACGACATCAGCATATATTACGGGAAAGGATGAATTATTAAGCCTTACAATCTCTGCAGTGGATAAGCTTCTTGGACTATTTGCTCCTTCTCATGTTGGTTATCTCGATGAACAGGCAAGAGATAACGATCCTTCACTTGAAGAGATGACTCGAGTGGCGATACAGATTTTAAAAAAGAATCCAAAGGGATTTATTTTATTTGTGGAAGGTTTGAAAAACTGGAATTTTTATTGATACTATAAAATAGTTTCTATTTTTTTAATTTATGGGGCAATTTAATGAAATTAGGTGGAAGAATCGACCACGCTCATCACGATAACTTTGCTCAACGAGCCTTATGGGAAACGGTTGAATTTGATAAGGCTATTCAGCACGCAGATAATGTGACAGATGATAATGATACTTTAATTCTTGTCACTGCCGACCACGCCCACGTAATGACTATCTCAGGTACGTGTTAATTGTGTATTTGTTTTATTCTCTACTATTGCAAATAGATTTTTTTTAAACTTAATTTAAAAAAAATTAGGATACCCCGATCGTGGTAACCCAATTATGGGAATCGCTGAAATTGCTGATGATGGTCTTCCTTATGCAACCTTGAGTTATATTAATGGTCCTGGATTCAGACCACATGTGAATAATATTCGGCCAAATATTACTGAAGATAACTTCGAAGACATTACTTATCAGCAAAACACTTTTATTCGTGAAGATTCTGAGACTCACGGAGGAGATGATGTATGAACATATTTCGAGTTTTTTAATCAATTCAAACGTACTGAACTATTAATTCTTGAGTCAAGCTAATTCTGACTGGTATTTCAGGTGCTAATATTTTCAAAGGGACCATTTTCTCATCTTTTGACTGGAGTTCAGCAACAAAGCTATATTCCTCATGTCGTAGGTTATGCGGCCTGTGTTGGAAATGGGGCAAGATATTGTGACACTCAAGGTAATTTTGTCAAAGATTTTAAAACAAAATAGCTAAATTCAGATTAGAAGCAAATTCTAAATATACCTCGTTAGACTCGATAATTTCAATTTGAAACTATATAATTTATATATAAATGGATGTTAATTTTTTTAACATTGACATTTCTTATTTATAAACGATAGGCTGCCTTCTTTAAAATGTCCCAATAAAATGTGAATTATAAATAAGCCAGCATAACGTAATTCAGTTTTTGTTTAAAAAATTATGATAATGTCCCAAGTTATTAATACGGATTACTTTATTTACTCAATGAATTAATAATTATAAACACTAGCAACATCGCCAGTAACCGGAAGTACTAATGCTGATGTTACAACTGGAAATACTGATGGGACAACTGGAAGTACCAATGCTGATGTGACAACCGCAAGTACTGAAGAAACAACCGGTAATCCCAATAATAATGGAGCCATGACTCTTACTTCATCCGCTATTACGACAGTAATAACCTCATTATGCTTTACTCTTCTTGTGCTAACTCAGTATTAAAAGTTTCTAATCAGCCTCAAAACTTATTCAATATAAGATATAAATTTATCTAAGATTTTATATAGGTGATATTTAGTTTCAGATTTATACAAAATAAAATTTGTTATGCCACATTTCGGATTATATTTTTAGTTATTGAGATTTAAATATGGTCTATAAAAAACTTTGTCTGTTTTGAAATCGATTAATTAAAACTACTACCACTGGGCTACTTATCGAATTATTTCCATAAACAATTTAAAATTCTAACCTTGCCTGATCCTTCCAAAATACGTTGTTGATTACTTATCAAAGATGAATTTCAGGCACCATGGCCTAGCCAATCAGAATTTTTAACCATTCATACAACCGGTCCAAAAATTCTAACCAGCTAACCCAAAGCACCTGTTCGGGATTCCTCTTCAATGTTTCAAATTGAGTTTAAACTCACAGTTTCAAATCCCGATGATGACTGACCAAAGTACAATTAAAGAATGGTGAGAAAATATTTATTCAAGAGGTATAAAAGGGGGTTAGGATTTCTAACCTTAAAATAGGATAATAATATTCTTCACCTGCGACGCCGACGAACCTGAACTGCAAAAAAAGTTCGATATATTAATACAAAGTTAAAGGGTCCGGTTTCTAGTTTCTAGATCTGACCCTCCTCGGGGCTCATTCGTAGATATGGCCATTAGTTCTTGTAGCAGTAATCAAGATTTCCTCTAATCTATTGAATCATCTTTTTTTTCTCCTAAATATACATGGACCAGGATTAGATAAGCCTGACTTTTGCAATAAGATTCACTCAACCAATGAAAATCTAGTTTTGGAGAAAATCAAGTCATGTCTACAGTCTACAACTCATCAAACTATACACCCTAACGAGGAGTACACTTTTAATTACAAGGGGCCGGTGCTGAAACTTATGATAAAAATTCCTAACCTAGCTTATTAAGATAAGATGTTTTTTTTAAAAAAAAAAATTAGTTGTTGCAGTGCGTTGGGGTTCTAGATGTGCAAATATTGATCCGAAGGGCGGCACGTGGAGATAGTGCAATGATTCCAGTGTATGCTTCACTTTCCAGTATAATTGTAATCCTGTCTTAGGTATGGCTTGGGTTACCTTGATTTTTTTCATGCATCAGACTCTCCCTGCAGGAAATGTCTTAGGTCATCTTAGGTTAATTAAAGAGAATGAGCAGACGATAGCTATTAAGATTAATGGGAAAATGGATTTCATATAACTCAAATCGTCTAATATTACTACTAGACATGTCTCTAAATACGTGCTAGTTGTGCTAATTAAATCAGATCTAAATCTAAAAATCCAGAGGTTTTTTGAAACAGAGATTTACAACGTAGTGATCACATAAATTCACCCCTCGTCATATTATTATTATTTAAATTATAAACCTTTTATTTGATTGGATCACTGCATTTAATTCATTTTACGTATACGTGTAATTGATTTCTAATGCCGCAAGGATCTAATACAGATCGTCTACATATATAATGCATTCAAATACAATGTTTTAGTTTATTCCTTACAGGTAGGTCAAAGAAGTATCGTCTCTGTATATTTCATTTTAGGTCCAACATTTCATATCCGAAAACAAATCCATCTAATCTAAAGCCCACGCTAGAATCCTAAACTCTACAGATATTTTTTAGAAGATTTTGTACTTTCTATTGAATGAATACTTTAAAATGTTAAGAAAAAATTCTATTCGTCTGCTGGTGCCTGAAGAAAGGTGTATAAAGATCAAAATTAAAAAGGTTGACCTAATCCGTCGATTTCTAAGTAGTCCAACTAATTCAACCAATATTTAATCCAAGCCTTCCTGGTTACATAAATATATATTTGAGTTTGAGGATTAAATACTACATATACCTAAATACATTTTTTTCTACCTGAATGAGAACTAACAACATTTAAACTAATTAAATGCTGATAGTTTTATTATCATTAAAATAGAGCACAAAGGAATACAAAATACATTAATTATATTACATACTCATCATAAACTAATTTGATCTTAACATGGTCGTTATTTTAAGAAACAAATAATCTTAGCGGGTTATCTACTCATGAATGTATTTATGTATTATTTGTTTGTTTTTATATTTTCAAACAACTATGATTTTTTAAATTATAATATTAAATTATTCTAAAGCTGGTCTTATTGACATTTAATATTTATGAAACTTTTGGAAGAAACTCAATAATTGAAATTGTGGACCATTAAAATGTTTTCACCTTTTATCGCTTTGCTTTAATCATATACATTTTCGCACTTTTGTAAGATGAGATATAAAAAATCGTTAAATAAAGAATCTCAACTAAAGAAATGTTTTCTTATAAAACAAAATTTATAATATCACTTAAGGTGGTAATAAAATCTTGATTTTTTAAAATAGCGGAAGAAGTCTAATAAAAACATTTATACGATTTCCGCTTGGCTTACGTTTACATGTTTGTCCGTTTAATTACGTCAAACACACATTACATATTCTAAGGCAGACACAGCAGTAAAATTCTATCAAAAACTTTTATTAGTTTAATAAATGATTGTTTTACATAGATTAAATGAATTGCAATGAGTTAATTGCGATTGCATCAGTATTTTATTTAATTTACAAACTGTGAATCAGAATTTGAAAATATTTAATTGTAGAAGATTACATTTGCACTTCTGTAAAAGTAAATTGATCCTAAACGGTTCTAATATTTAAATTTAACATAAAAATTTTAGGTTTTCAATGAAAAAAGGATATACATCGATAATTGATTGGACGGCGGTTAAAAATTAATAGTCCATTATTACAATTTACTTCTATATTCTATTCTATTTTTTATATTGCCTAAAGATTACTACTATTCGAATATTTGTCGAAAATTCTTCAATTTCAACTTTCAATATACCAATCTCTTTGTAATTTTATACTGATTACGAATATGTAAATATGTACCCACTTCGTCCAGTTACTTTTTGAGATAATTAAAAGAAACTAAGAACAAAATCCAAAAAAATCTCGAAAAATCACTTTTTAAATTTTTTAAACCTTTTACTACTACTACTACCTACTACTTACTACCTATTAATTTTTTATTTTAAGTAAATTCTTACATGATGACTTTCCAAATGCAAAATTCTTTGCAAATTTACAGTTTGTTTGAAAATTTAAAAAATGTTGGAATTCATTCGTACAGTTTTTGAAATAATTTTAAAAACATCCGTGACATAAAATACAAAAAATTGCATATTTTGAATTCAAAAGACCATGCATTTTTTAAAAAAGATCAATTATAAAGTTAGGTGCACTAAAGTATTGGAAATTGCTTATTATAATAATTATAACTTTTAATGTCTAGCTTTTGAGAAAAACGGGTTTTTCGGACAAAAAGTAAGATTTAAACAAAATGGAAATACGTTTTTTTGGTATGACTC
The DNA here is from genome assembly GCA_034698485.1 of Vertagopus arboreus. NCBI lineage: Eukaryota > Metazoa > Arthropoda > Collembola > Entomobryomorpha > Isotomidae > Vertagopus > Vertagopus arboreus. The sequence continues at coordinate 33,308 of JAQGBQ010000042.1, forward strand.
TAAATATTGTTTGCTGGTATGGTATTACATTTTACCACACCAAATTACGGACATTTATGCAGTAGTTATTGCTGATTATAATTTACATAACTTTGGATCCCTACTCTACAATTTTTGTGAAAAATACCAAAAATTAGATTTTTTCTTCATGAAAATATAGTTAATTTTTTATTTCACTATATTTTTTGGTATTATGTATTACCAAAGCTAATTACAGTAATTCACTAGCTTTTAAAAGATTTAAAGGAATAAATTTGTGACTTGAAGAAATAAAAAAAAACGTGTAAAATATTTTCATCAGATCCGGAAAGAATCTTGTTGATCCAACCTCAAAGAAATATTTGAAAAACACTATAAGTTATAGTAATAATAATCATTTATTAATTATCTAATTATAAGTTCGGGCACCCCTCGCTGCTGGCCAATTAGAAGATGTTAGAAAATATACAACTACAGATTTTTATCTAAAGGGCAATGATTCTAAAATAACACTATGCTATTCTGAATCTTTAGATCTTCTAATTCGATACCGTGATTTAAATTCATGCCTTTACTCAGAATCATTAAATTCTTTTCAGGGTCAAAGCTTTTATAGTTTTGACTAGTTGGTGAACTTCGGTTTTGGTTGAAACTAATCGAAAACAGACTATTTCAACTTCTAAAAATTAAAAAAAAATCCAAGTTGGCCTTTTCATTAAAAACGGTATGCGTGCAAGTGGTCGAAAAATATGCATTTTATGTATTTAATAAATATTTTAAAAAAATTTAAGAACATGGAGGATGATACGGTTGGATTCAATAAATTTTTCTTTTAAAAAAATAAGGCGTAACAATTATGCTCTTCAGTAATTAAAATAATATTCTTCCAAAGCCGGTCCAACATCCGACATCTGCTCTCTTTTTAAAAAAATATCACATAAGAATTATATTCAAAGGTTTCATGCAACTATTTTTATTTTAAAAAAAACTGCTGATTTCAATCAGTATGCTTTCAGAATAAATTTTGCACATTTCTTTTCATTGTACTTGTTCTTATTTATCTATTAATCAGAAAACAGTGCATCCCGTTTTTTATATCTAGTTCCTGATTACCAGGAGATTTCTATGTGCAAGGCAGGATGCGAGTACTCAACACAAGTTATATATAACACTATTCAGTGTTTGCTTAAACAATTTCCATCTTCATCGTTTTTTTTTTAAAAAAAAAGTGTGAAGATGTTATAAAGAAGTCAAAATAACTACGTTCGTTCCCCTTCCAAAAACACCTTTTCCTTTAATTACACAAGATCTACTTGTGCCTGCTTTAAATTGGAAGTACAATTAGCGGATAGTGTGAATTAGTATGAATCCGAGGCTCGAGTGCCGTGTACAGATACATTTCAAAAAGGAAGGATAAAGTAAACCTTGCATAACGAATCCAGTTTTAAAAATAGTTTGCCTTCAATCAAATTTTTGTTTAACGAGCTGAGAATGATGGACTATTGTAATAAATATTGCAATCAAGATTGCCAAGTGGTTGATAATGCTTCTTAGCCAATTTGGTTAAGCAAATGAATTAATTCATCAAATCCAGGACTAGCACGCTGTTAATTAGCGATGACTTTATATTTTTATTATGTACTAGATTCTATGTTTGATCTTAACTTTTGGTATTTCTGTTTGTATTTTTTTATCAAGTTTTTAGTTTTATTCTAGATCCTGTGTAGATTCACTGAATTAAATAATTTGTGTATCAACATCCTCTTTTAGCTAATTTTACTTGAACTGCTTAATTTGGTTTTTTTTAAAAAAAAATCTATGTATAATATTTTTATAAAGTTTATACGGTTTAAGAAAACATTGTAAAAATACATACAACTTGTAATGTCTCTTAATAAGTGTTGTAACATATCTAGATTCTTGTAATTAACTACAAAAATTAGATTTCATTCAAACGTCTAGTAATAAAACACTGCAATAATTAATTCAACTAGATGTTAGATAGAGTGTGTAAAACCAAGTATCTTTCTTAGGGGCTTTACATGCAACTTATCCATAATTTTACATGTCAACAGAGAGTTATAATCGATCATTTTAATGAACAAACCATGGATAATCTTAATTAGTACTAAATTACACTGCCTTCTCATCAAACTTAGTATTTTATTTAATTTGGCTGCATACTAGACTAGAGACAACGAATGTAAATAATAATGAGGTATTTTAATTTCCAGACAAAAAAATGCTATTTTAATTTTAATTGTCCTGCTTTTAAACAAGTCAATAAAACGAAACCGAGAAATAATGGAATACATATTTAGACATTTTCATCGATTTCATTTCCTCAACACGATTACGTTCAATGCTCTTTAAAAAGTCAAGCAAACATTTCAATTCTGATCATTGCAAGCATTGGTGGTTAGAAGCTAAGCTCCTAAGTTTGCCAACAAAAAGGTCAAATGAAGCCCTACTAGAAATATAATTAGTAGAGCTGGGACGAGTTTGGCATAAGAAATTCCACGGGCTTTCTATTAAGCTTGTAAAAGCAAGAGAAGAAATGGACTAAAGTTTAATAATATCACGTAAGCTGTTTGGGTGCCATGCCCATTCTATCATAGGATATGCCATGTTGTATCTATGCGCCTGTATCCCCCCTCACAAAATGTATGTAACTATGAACACCAATGCAATGCAATACATCTAATAAAAAGAAAGGATTGGAGAGGATGACGCAGCGGGCATTTTTTACACTTTTTAATCAGAAATCCATAGGAACCCTTTTATAATCCCGTGACAAAAATAGATGCAGCCCTTGAGTTAACCCTTTTCTAGAACCGAAGGACCCAACTCACTTAACTAATGCAACTAGACACTGACCTCATAATTTCATTGCCTCATTCTTGTAGAGAAAGCTGAGGTTTCAACAAGTTCAATTTGGTTCCAATCAATTATTGTTTTTCTGTGATGCCCAGTACATTTTAAATTGCATTCATAAGTTTCCAAATATTTCAAAAGTTGACATGGCTGACATGGATTGTGAAATGATGGAGGAGGAATGTTCCTATTCCCAACAAAGAAATCCATTATACAATGACCTGGTAAAGATATTCATTAAATAAATATCAACGAATAAAATCAAAAATATTGTAAATACTGTGTGATTGAATGATAAACATCAAATCTGTTAAATCATTATACTTAAAGTTGGTTCCTTGTTCTTTTTATTGCAGGTTCTTGAGAACCTTTTCCAATTCTTTTCAGTATCAGATTTGAAAATTGTCCGAACCGTTTGTAGACTCTACAATGAGATCGCCATACCTTATTTGCAAGACAATTCACTGGTCAAATTAGATGAAAACATTCATCTTCAAGGAATCTCATTGGACAAGTTTCTAGAAGATTTCGAATCCACGATCCCTCGCCAAGTATTCTTCAGGAATTACAAGCTCAGTCTTTGGAATATTGATCAAAATATACCAAGAGTGATGGAATTTTGGAACAAGTTTGGATATTCCATGAGGTCACTAGAAGTTTCCTGGGGTCGTTTCGTCGGGATGGACATTGTTAAAAACATTATGTTCAACTGGACACCGAATTTGAAGCGTTTGGTCATTCGGGATTGTTCCTTTTACTCCATCTCGGCAAGAGATCCAAGCCAACCAGGCCCTCTTCTTCATGTTATTGAAAAAGCTGCGAACATTGACTATAATGTCAAGGTCAACAACAATGTCACAGCATTGGAGTTTTACGGTGGAGAACCGCATACCCATCCCCCAATCTATTGGCAAGAGCTATTTATTGCTTATCCCAATCTCAAAGTAAGTAAACGACCATAAATTAAATCTTTGAACTATTAAATCACACTTTTAAGAATAGAATATTGATAACTAATTTTGCTCATTTTTGTATTTTTATAGCAACTCCTGTTGTATAATCTCACACCAACTGAAAACTTGGTCATCCTCGAAGCGATTAAAGATCTGCGAAAAAAGGATCCGAATAGTATGAATCTTGAGAAACTTAACGTCTTTAATGGGTAAGTACATTTTATTTTTATACTTTTGAGTTTTATACATAGTTTTAGTTTTACACAAAGACAGATTTTAATTCGATACAAATAATTGCATGTGTCTATATACCACTTTTGATCAAAATATTAACTTTTCTCACTTGTACTATGAAATACATTAATTTTTGAAATTGAATATAATTTACCCATAAAACATTAAATCTCTTTCTAAATATTTTAACATTAATTATTAAATAATGCAACCAATTTTAAAGGACGAAACGTTTGTCACTCTCGTAGGTAAACTAAACTCGCAAATTCTTTATCTCTCAATATTGTACAGTGTTTTGTTTTTGTTTTTCCATTTGCTTTCAAGCTGGTCTTAGAAAAGACGGCGAAAATGTTTTAATTTAGTTGAAAAAAAAAAGAATAATTGAGAATCTATAATTAATAATAATTATTGTAATTATAATTTCAGGGACTACGCTGCATCAGAAATCCCCAACCACGTATTGAATTGCCTCATTGACCTGAAGTTGCCATTGACCCAACTAGACATTGACATTGGAGCTCATTGCAACGAATACCTGATCGCTAAACTTCTCGAACAACATTCAAAGAGAGTCAGAGAACTAACAATCCACCGTGGACCTTTGGGCTCTCCTATGTGCAAATTCCCCTTTGAAATAGTGTTTCCAAAACTGAACAGACTTGAAATGACCGAGACAGTTGCAGACACCTTCAATTTCGTACAATATACGCCCAGTTTGACACATCTTAGCATTTGCGAGGTAAGCCACATATTTATTATCATGATGTTAATATGTATGCTATATACCTATTATATTATTTGATACATATTAATATTTATTCATATTTATAGCCACCGGATGTCGAACCTCCATTTTTACCTACTGACATGATCTTCAAGACTGACTACGATTTCCCACTCAAAACATTGCCTTTGCATTTAAGAACTTTGAGGATTGACTACGATATCAGCTACGGTGATGTCCGAAAATTAGTTCATTGGTTTCCTACTATGAAGAAAGTCAAAATGTATTTGGACAATGAGTCCCTACGCACAATTTGTGGGGAGTGGCCAGACCTGGAAGAACTTGAGGTTTTGGGAGACAAGGTCAATGACGAAGGGATAACAGGCATGAAAATTAAACGAGAAAATGGACAAGAGATCGTGATTAGGAATCCACTTTGTATTCATAATTTGAAAGGTAAAAAAAAAGTTTTTTTTTAATCTCTATAACTTTTACATTTAAAAGTTGTTTAATATTAAATATTTTATTTATTTTCTGTCATTATAGGTTTACGCATATTTACTATGAAAAACTATGGCATGTCTACCGTTTTAAGCGATTTGTCAGTGCACCATGGGCTACTGAAAATGAAATCTCTCAGTTACCTCGCGCTGTGCTCTCGAAATGTAATTCATTTTATAAATCATTTTGAATATCTATTTGAAATTAATTAATTAATTACTAAATCTAACGCACTGGTTTAAATTCATGATTTACAGATCTCGGAAGCTGGATGGAAAGCCCTCTTCAATATGCCATATCTGACCACATTGATTCCTACGGATGGACGGTGGCAGTCAAACTGTGAGGCATTTCGCAAAGGTTGTTAGAGAATTGTTTTATTCTATAATACACTTTTCATATTGTACACTGCTTAAACTGCCTGTTTTGAAGCTCCGCCCGTATCACATCAAGACCAAAGCTGTCAAAAAACAAATCTATAACTGCATCTATTATCTAACAAGTTTAATCAAACCTATTACTTATCTGTAATAAGCTAAAGTGATGTGAATATTGCTGACAAAAATAATAAATACAAATTGTGAATCCTGCAACTGAATGTATAATGTGAAAGAGTGTAGGACTGTAGAAAATGATGGTGTGATTCTGATACAAAATTAATCTATGTATAGTACTTGACGTCTGTAAATTCTAAGCTATTAATTATAAAATATATTTATGATAGACTTATGTAGTCTTTAAACTAAAAGGCTTTTAGCACTTGTTAAAATTATCAAATTATTCTGTATTGTGCATACCTTAATAGACTGTTTTAACTTTTGACGAATTATTAATTAGCATTTCTTTTTGTTGTAATAATAATATAAATATAATTTATCAAGATTCATTAATGAAGCTAATGTAAATAAAGTTTTATAAGTTCCGTTGATTGTTTTACAAATTAGAATTGGAATGTGTTTGTAGTTTTATTTCATCTGAAAACACCAACAATTTGAAATATTTTGTGTTAACACAATATAAAGTAACAAAACAAAAGTTCTAGACAATTGCATAATAAACAACTTATCTTTAGTTGATACATTTATATCGATAGGATTTTAAAATTATGGTATCATATATTCCAACAACAACTTATAATAAGCTTCATTCATAGACTAGAATTGTCTAGAAATTAAATGACAACAGTTTGGTATAAACCAGATTTTTAGACACGAGGGTCCCAATTTGCATCCCTCAGTTCAGTAATGAGTCCTTTGACTAAAACTATTTCCAAAAGTCTGTACATTGACACAGGAAGGTAGATGAGGTCATAGAGACAGAACTGAAGTTCCAAAATTCGATAAACTGTCATGACGGTATTTATTCCTAAAAAGATGACTCGAATATTCAACCATCTATTCAGCTTCTTGCGATCTCTCTAAATTTAAACAATGAAAATTCAATTTTTATATCACACCAAGACATACACAAAATTTAATTTGATTAGCAGAATAATAATATTATTCAAGATTCCATACTTCAACAGCTCCTTTAGAAAGAATATCAAACAGCCAGCCTTCAAAGATGAGGATAAACATGCAAATGATCACGACTGTGAGGAATACTGATGCTGAGGAGTTAACAATACATTTTTATTAGCTATTACTTTCAGTTTTTCATCTTATTTCTTTATAAATAAATTGATTTAAGGATTTTAATATTTTAGCAACTTACTTTGATGAGCATATTGTTCAGTGACAATTTCCCCTCTCATATTATATGCATTGTAAATCTGTACGTAGGTATTTGGAAGGGCTGTAAATACAAGCTCAACCGCAGTAATCCCAAATGCAAGGATCTGTTTTAAAAAATTATACAATTTGTATTTTTTTTAAAAATTCCCAATATCTTCACATAAAAATATTGTAAATACTGGTCTGTCTCACAATATCGAAAATTGCAATGCATCTAGAAAGATCCTGGAATGAAGGAAATAAACAAAAATGTGTCCGGGTAGCACAGTAATTAAAAACACGGTTTTTAACCGAATTGCAGGTACAATAGCTTTGACATATTCTTGAATCATTTGGTAGCGTTTGTTTACACAAGGGTATCGGAACTCCTTTTTCAGACATGTTCAAAACCTATTGTATTTGTAACACTATTAGGACTAGAGAATTGAAGGTTTCCACAGGATGTAAATTTCTAATTACACTACCAGATATCCAAACGTTGTATCCAGATCAACAGAAACAAATTATAATAAATGCGTTGCAGGAATTTTGCACTTGCAACTGGACAGAAAAATAGCTCAAAATTATCTTAAAAACCACATTACTTTTAAGTAAGTAAAGTAATTAGCAAAATGGAATATACGCCATTTAGGAAGCAGAATACAGAAATCCTAAAAAGATTCCTAGAGTCCAGCAGTCTTCTTTTGTTACCTGGAAAAGACTGTCGAGCTTGTTTATTTTGCCACACAATGAATAAAAGAGATTCATATATCTTATTTAGTTGTTATTATGACCAGACCGCATCCATATTCCATATTACATACATATTATGCAAAAGCCGATTAAAAAAGAAGAAGATTCCTGTGTACATGCAAAAAAAACTATTTGTAGTAGTGGGCATTCGACCTTCAACAGTTCAAGCTTGTATAAATTTCTCATCTTTATTTCGTCGTTGCTAACACATTATGATTACCTTCCTCGATGATAACACTACGTAACATACATGTTATTAAATAATTCTGGAATTGAGGTAAAAAAAATTGCTGTGTGCCAAAACTACTAATTACAGCCTCAAGGCAGAGAAGAGCTCAGAATCGACAATACAAACACAACAAGGGCATAATGTACACGAGGGAAATAGTTGTGGCTGTACGTATGAGATAATACTAGACTTTTGTTTAATTTGCAAAGATTCCAAGTTTCTTGATTTTTGCAGGATAAATAGATCTAGTTGAGAGTGGAGGGCTTTCCAGGAAATTTTATTCTCCAGCAGCTAAACTAGTTTTTTGTGCCCATATCATATAATGACATCACTTTTGCTAGAATTATCCTTACAGCTTTTGACATGCGATTGCGAAATCATTATAACCCGAACCTAAGCTTACATGAAGGGAACGTGGGAAAATGTTATGAAATTGGAAATTCTATGTCTTAACCTTATTTATTGTCTTTAAATATTATCTAGATGCTCATTTATTACATTGAAAATAATATTTATTTCGCTTTATTTTGTTTCTCAAAAATGTATTTTATTAACATTTTGAATAGTAATTTTATAATGTCTTGGACATTTTTGAACTAAATATAATTCAAATCAAATATTTATATTGATAACACTTTAATAATAATGCATTCTTTTGCATTTTAATAAATACATAATCTAATGTGGAACAGTCTTGATTTGAAATCGTTACCCCTATGCGTTTACATAATCACAAACAAATATTGTTATCGTTGTAGAGTATAATTATAAATTGAAACTTTCAATTTTTCCACGCAACATTACAAAACTCCCAGCCCATCAAAAAACGTTATAATAGGAACTAAATAACTTAAATAATTGAGCTAATTTACATTAAATTGAATAAGGTATTTAATTACATATATTCGATCGATTTCAATTTGATTGGTTAGGCAGTAGCCTTAAGGAGAACTGGCGTATCAACATTATGAGTATCAATGAACGATTTTACGATAAAGATTTCGTAAACGCTGTATATTTTTAAAAGGTCGAAGATGGCATCAAAAGCGTAATAATTTTGGCTGGTCAGCTTGAACAGCGTCACGATTATCAAAACTGATATAAACACTATTCGTACACAAATCCATTTCTTACATTTGGACAGGTTTCTCTGCAACAAAAATTTATATTTTTTATTTCTAATTAATCCAGTAATTTTTTCATTAAATAACTCTTAAACTGAAGATTTTTACCTCTGTGGCACCTGTCCATAACCAATAGAATAAGAAAATGGTCGTACAAACGCAAATTAGAAATCCTAATGATGCAAGAAACAATAGGAAATCCGATTCCCCTGCAATAATTTAATTCAAATTGTTTCAAGTCTTTCCATATGCGAAAATGTTTTTTAAATGATGGTTTAGTAAACATTTTAAAGTACCTTCTGGAGGATCACTAAGAAGATCAACAATCTGAGGTCTGTGAATGCTAGGGGCGGTGGCATTTGGAAATGTAGGATGCAATGTAGGAATCAAATACTCCGAATAAGATTTTGGAAGCCATGAAGGGACGGCAAAACATATGAAAATTATGATAACTTGAACATTGTCGAAAATCTGGAAACCAATCCAAAAATTACTTTATTATCTTATAAACTGAAATTATATTCATCATTGAGGTCAATTATAAAGTAACTTACTAAATCCAATGTGGCTAAAAATCTGAGAACTTCTTGCAAAGGTCTGCCACAACATAAACTTCTCATTATGAATTTGCTGGAGACTCTATAGAGTCAACTCCAGTAGTGACCTGGGTTGAATTGAATCTCAGATGATAACTTTAATCGAATAATTGCATGAATTGACTTCAGAAAATAAAAGAAAGTGTTCTATCAACAGCTGATAATGTGATGAGCTTCTAAATAAACTCACCTAATGATATACGAAAAGATGAATCTTCACATGAACAGAATCTACACTAACCACCACGACAACAATACTTATTAACCAAAGCAAATCCCAAGAGTAAAACCTGACTACTATAATACTACTACCTATAAACTTTAGAGGAATGACCTACCTTGAGAAGAAGCTGAAGAAAAGATAATAGTTTTGTTCACTCGTAGCGGAAAGTTCTACTTTACTTACATTTATTCCTCACACCTAAGTGATCATTTTCCTATTTACTACCTGTTCACTATTTAGGAAGGAAAAAATATTATAAATCCAATATCCTTTACTAGTATGCAGAGTTAGTACTTGGTAGTAAAGGCCTTGTAAAAATACCTTTTATTTTCTTCGAATTGAGGCTACAACAACAGTAGCCCTAAGCTTTACTTAGCTATAAAGCTTTCAAGAGTAAACACTGTTTACTAAACACAATACAAAATACTTTGAGAAATTAAAGTTTCGCTTTGATTGTTCCAAGAGATTTTTAGAGAACCTGGGCCTTTGTTTATATCAAAATGTTTCATTATAAATTCAGATGATATGTGCTTACCAAAATCATAATATGTGTATACTATACAATGGCCTTCACAAATTAGAAGAAATAAGAAATGTAATTTAAACAATCCTTCAATTAGTTCATCGAAAGTAATATAAAAACACAAATTCTTTTTGATGAAGCATAAATTTAAAATACCAAACGAAGAGATTTCATTGATGAAAGGAAAATTACAAAAGCCTTCTGTCTCATTATGACATATGCACAATTATTTGTATGATTAATCCACCTCCTATTTACACACAGATTCGCACAGACTTAAAAAGATTCTTTGAGATAATTGGGTTTTATATTTATATATTTTTTATACAATTAGGAAATGAAGTTTATTGCATCTTCTCTATCAAGATTAATTTGTGAATTAAATCAAGCATTCATACATCACACACACATCAGACAGAAACTCACAAGCAATTACACGAAAATGAATTTACAATCACCCATTCATAGAAAACAGCAAGACGTCCAATCACTTTAGACTATAACTAATAACTATCACCACCTCTAGGACTAAACAAAAAAATATTATCGCCAAAAGACTCATCTTCCTTAGATTTACTTATTTGTACATCGTCTTCGTTCATTAAAGAAAAATTAACAACTAATTGGCCTATTTTCCTATTGTAAGTTTCATGATTACTCTTACTACTACTATTATTGGGATAGTTTCCACACTCCATACAATTTGAGATTTTGAGATTGGAGTATTTCCATTGACTTCTTGTACCCTTGATTATTTATTGTTGCTCCGTCCTATTTTTTGCAGTAGTATTATTGATATTGGTAAATATAGGTAAATGAGTAGATGATCATTTATTTGTAATCAAACTTAAATTACTACTGACTGAAATTTGCATGTGGTTTGTGGCCTTATTAATTATTTTAGTCTTTTAGACAGACCGTATGATTTGATTAATGATCTGCCTACTTAGACCCATCTCTTCTCTTTTAACCTCACTCATGAAATTACGAACAAAGATTAGCTCGATTATCCTGTAGAATTTTAAGGGCTCGAAAACAGCATCGAATGGAGAATATTCTAAGGTAGCTAGACGGTAGATTGTTAAGGCACAACTGCATATGAAGAGGAAGATTCTGATCCAAAACCATCTGTGGCAAAAGCTGTAGTTTCTCTGTAATTTAATTTCATTAAAATACCAATTATAATTATAGCTTTTCAAAGGGATTAACATTTCGATTCTATTTTATTTTATTTTTTATTTTTTAACCTCTGCAGAAGCTTCTCTCAAAGTTATAAACAAGACGACTTCAATGGCAAAGTAGATAAGACTCACAACTGTTAAACCAGTCATGAAAATTGCCCATACTAGAAAAGATTTATTAAAAGGACAAAATTTCAAAAATATGTTATATACAGGAATTTTTTTTTGTTTTACATTTTTTTTCCAGTGATATTCGTAAAATACGTACCTGTTATATTTAATTCATCCGGTTTGGAGTACGCATCACTCTCGAGAAATATTTCTTGTACCGAGTTGTAAAGACCAGGGATGCTGAAAAGTGTAGCTGTGAATATGATTGTGATGGTAGCTAGGGTCTACAAATTTTAAACAAAAGTTTGATTTTTGGGTGTACGCTGATAATTTAAATCAATTTTCAAATCATAAAATTGATAATATGATGAGCCCTTATAACTTACGATATCAATAAAGGCTATCAGGGTCAATCCACCTTCCCATGAAGCTCCCGTACACAATTTCATTTTAAAACACTTTTAAATAAACCCAAGAACACGTCTGTAAACAAACACTCAATCAACTCTACAGAGTCTGCAAATTGTGTATAAAAAAAACTTTCTCGAAATCTTAAGCCACGGCTAAACAAATCGTTTAGACATCAACTGACAGAAACTGATTAAACTTTAGATTTAAAAGACATGGGGACTTGAATAGTTAAAGACAACCACTTGATTCACACAGCTCCGACACGGTCAACCGATCGCAAATAATATCGAGAATGATCAAGCTATTCTGTTGTCGTGACTTGAAGGAGGGTACTGGATGGGTCACCAGACAAAACCGTTGTATTTAATTTCTGTCGAGTTAACTCTTCACTAAAAGCACAAGCTTACTTTTGACTTAAGATCATATATTATTATATTATGCATGATTATTTCTATGAGATTAATTTTCTAACCAGCATTCACAGTCCACACTCAACAGACTCATGCTGTGGGCTATTTCATTGTTATTTCATTCATCCCTTAGGGACACAGCGATACAAACAAACGGCATGGCACTTGCTGCAAGAAATACAAAATCATCTATAGACAAAATATCGTAGTGCATATTGATATTTGATATTACATAGATTCATATAGGCCAGTAAATTAACCGGTTTGGTACTCGAAGGAATTTTGGTTCTTGATGGAAATATCTTTTCATATACCTTTTGAGCATTTGGCTGTAATAGTTTCCTCTCGTCCTGCATTACATATTGCATTTACATTTGCATCGCTAACGCATTTAAAATACCAAATGCGAGTGACATAACAATTGTACCCACGGAGTAAAATGTGTTTTCTGTACTGCTACCTTATTCTAGACCTGTGTCCTATTTTTCTTTTAAAGGGAAGTAGTAATTGATGAGTGAATGCGTTTAGTTATTATTATTGATGATAAATAATAACAACAGCAGCTAAAGACACATGCAGAATCAGGAACTACTTGGATTTTAATATTTTCGATGCATCTTTGTATTCCTTTGCTTTGTTTTTTTTATTTGTAAAAATAAGTTGTATGTATCTTCTTTGGCCTATTATCACTTGACCATTTAAATTACAAGTTAAATACTTAATGTATTTATGAGATATTGCTTAATCTAAGGAACCGTTGGAAGTTGAAGGATTTTTAGTTGTTGGGTTGGCAAATCTATGTAAGATTATTAAAGTCGTTTTTGAAGTGCCAACTTCCAAGTGATTACGTCCAACTGTGATGGTTTATACATACATAATATATTTACATTAGTAAAAAAGGTGTCTAATTCCACTGTAAATCGTATTCTGTTAAATGTTCTCGAGTTAATAAATCCCTAATGTGAGTTTCCGTGTTGAGAGATTCAGAAAAGTAGGAAAAGTCTGCGGTAGATAAAAAAAAATTGGATGAGAGTGCCAAAACCACAAGTAGTTTAGTGACCTTTCTCACCCAATAATCCGCAAACTACTCAATTCACTTAACATTCTTAACTTTATATGTGTGTAAGCAAATCAGTTCAGTCCTAAATGACAAAAAAGTAAATGACTGATTACCATGTGATATGTGCATTAGCTGAATTAAAAAACAATTTCCTGTGAGTGACGGATACTAAGATAACAATTCAATACTTGATTAGTTTTACATAATAATGATAGCCTCTCGTGGGTTGACCCTTTGTCACCTAGCTATTTGCCAAAGATGCCTATCTGTTAAAGATATGGAACAAAGCAACTTTCCTTTTTAATTGCATTAGCACATTTATGTCTCGTTATTATTATGATATGTCGTGATGGATTTGTCACAGAAAAGGAAGTAATTCATGATGATACTATGACTATTTTCTGACAGATTACTTGGTTCAAATTATTTTGAGATGAGATTGAATGAGGATATAATATTAAGCTTTAATATCCTAATATTTTTAATGTGCTTTCTCATGCAATTACGACCCAACTTTGCCAACATGTGATTAAGTCTAATAGTTTTATTCAAGAAGAGCATTTAAACTGTCACTTTTAAGATCATCCAAGATGTGCGAGCTCGATTACGATTCATAATTTTTCAACAATGGAATTACTTTTGTAAATTGCAGAGTAATTTACTCATGCCTAATTTTCCATATTTTTTTTAATTTTCACAAATTGTAATGATGTGGTGTGTCTATGTATCTATGTGGAATTTTAAAATGCATTTAGTAGCTTTGATGGAACACGATTATGATGTGAGATGCACTAACTAATATTAGAATTGGTTTATGTAATTGTTATCTAACATAAATAATTTTAAATCTAAATTTTTTAGCCTTCTTTCTATAAACAATATTTTTGAAATTCCAAACATGAGCCTAAATGCAATCTAATATCATCATCCGCTTTGGACCTTGAAAACTATTCTCTACTGTTATAATGCGACAATTTTTAACGACGCTTCAAGTTCATATGTTGTCAAGGAATTCAACTATCTACAAAATCTTTGAAGTTTCATTTTGAACAAATGAACCAAAGGTTTATATCAGCGATTAAATGACGTATTAGCAACATAAGACTTAAATTTAGGTTAGGTTAAACATCATTGTACAAAGACAATTAGAAAATAAGCACCTTAAAAAATGTCTCATTCTAAAGACTTGGATATAATCATAAAATCACCTCTGGACATTCGAGAATACAAGGCTTTAGAGCTTTCAAATGGCTTAAAAGTGATTTTGATATCAACGTTAAAGCTTGCAGCCTTAAAATCCAAAGGGCCAAAGAAAAATTCAACTTGCCACTTAAAGAAGGTTTTCAGATTCAATAAACAATACCTAGGCCTGGACAATGATGATATTAAAGTGCGATGCGAATGTCCAACTCAAGCTCCAAATGTGTTAAATAAATCTACATCAACAGACACTGGTCTAGGTTCGGCAGTAAGTTCAAAGGATGAAATGCCTCTAACTTTCTCTGAAGCAATGAAAGCAATTAAGGAACTGATTTACGGAAGCACAACAGACATTCCGCACCCAGACACAAATGAATCCAAGACGTCTACAGAGGATTCTTTAGAAGAAAGCGAAGAAGAAGATTCGTCTCAAGTTGCATCAGCGTATCTGACCATAGGAGCTGGATGGTTTAATGATCCAGAAGACATGGCCGGTATGGCCCATTACACTGAGCACGCTTCTTTTCTCGGATCAAAAAAGTTTCCAGCACCAAATCAACTATTCCGACTAATTATACCGCATGATGGTTATGTAAATGCTTACACTTCCGGTACTAGTACGGTGTTCACAGTTTCAACCTCCTTGGAAATCTATCATGTAGCACTTGAAATGCTTGGTGACATGATAGGATTCCCTCTACTACCTTTTGAACTGGTTTCAAAAGAAATTGAAGCAATAGATTCCGAGTTCAGCTTGAGACAGGATGACATTCCTAAATACCTGCAACTACTAGCGTCTCTTGCAAAAGAAGGTCATCCTTTGAGAAAAATGGATTCAGGAAATCGAGAAACACTTAAAGTTCCAAACTTTCACAGAAAATTGATTGACTGGAGGAATTCTCATTATTGTGCCAATTATATGACTCTCACTCTAGAGGCTCCACTGCCACTTGAAAAACTTGAAAAATATGCAGTGAAATATTTTTCAGAGATTCCTTCATCAAATCTACCTTCGCCAAGAGCAAGAATTCATAGAAAAGGCTTCCCATTTAATATGTCGTTATTTCACCGAATTTATCACATCCCGTCCGTTTATCATAGCGAGTTTATGGCGATTCATTGGGCTTTTGAACCAACTGCTTGGAAAAATCTTAGTTCAAAGCCCTTAGATTATATCGCAAATCTTTTGAGTCACAAAGGTGAAGGTGGACTTTATCATTTCTTGAATTGCTTTGGATGGGCTACAAATGTCAATGCAGGATGTTGGGAATCTGATGTTACTATGAACCAATACACTTCATTGTTCTCGGTATGTATCGACATGACTGAAGAAGGTTTTAAGAAACAGGACTACATTTTAGAAGCGGTCTTTGGATATTTTGACATGCTGAGTCAAAATGCACCCTTTAAGTCATTCTTTCAAGAAACTCAAAGGCAACAGGCTGATGATTTTCACAACCATGCACTCAGAACGACTTCTAGTTTTGCAGAAAAGACAAGTCAATGGCTGCAGATAGTACCACCAAAGTTTGTTCTCATTGCACCTCAACTGACGTCCTCGTTTGATTCAAAACTGATTTCAGAATGTCTCAGTCAACTTCGGGTGGACAGTTGTAATGTTATGGTATTTTCACAAAAGTTTAAAAAGAAGGAGAAGATGAGTAGTATGGAAAAGTTTTACAAGACTCCTTATGCATCATACGATTGGCCTCTTGGACTAAGTGAAAAGGTTAAACGATTAAAGTCTCAAATTTCTCAACTTTTTAGTTTACCAAGGCTTAATTTGTACCTCCAAGAACTAACTTGTTCTGGAAAACAGCAGAAAAATATGATCCGAAAAGTAAGAACTCAATAACAGTTCAACACATTTTTGATATGTTATCATGTGGAATACTAATTTTTTGTATTTCTAAAGGGTCCATTGATGGTAGTTAAAGGAAAAGTTGCCCTGTACTATAAGGATGATGATTTTCGAACAGTAGGAGGTCAGCTTCCCCAATCAAAGTATGCGTTTTGGTTTCATTCAACTCCGAACGACACCGAAAGAAATATATTTGCAAAACTTCACCTTTTTGTCAATATTTTTAACGATATGATCGATTCTAAATTCGTTGCTGCTTTATCAGCAAATCATCAAATCCAAGCATTCGTGTCCCATGGTCGTTTCAAGTTGATATTGATTGGGCCTTCGAATCAACTTCCTCAAGTTATTAAAGAGATTTTTAAGATCTTTACCGTTTTTGAAAACCTGATTGATAAGCGAACATTCCGAGTTGGAAAGAGATTATATGTAGAGACCCTGGATAATGTTGTTCTTGATAACCGTTGGTATGCATGGGATTTAATGAATTATTTGTGGTCAAGCCATCATGAGTTGAGTGAACAGCACAAAAAAGATGCTGAAAGTAAGGGATCAAAATTGAAACATTTTGAACTGTTTGTTTAATAATAAAATTACAAACAAGCGATTCATTAAATTTCAGATTTGGACTATCAAGATTTTGTAGATTTTATCAAGACATTCAAGAAAAGTATTTACATCGTTGGTCATCTCTTCGGTTACCTTACGACTGACGAAGCCTTTAGTGTTGTTCAAACTGTTTCTTTGTTCATGAAAAACTACTCTCAGCAAGTCAATCACCATCAAATCCCTCTTCACCAATGCCCACAATTCCCTGTTGGTGAAAGCATTGTTAAAATAACAAGCAAGAATGCAAGAATTCATACGTCTGTGGTTATCAACGGATACCAGTTCGGTAATCTGAGTAAGAAGGATAATGATATTGTTGTTTTTTTGGCAGCGACAATGTCAGACTCTGCATACACTGCTCTAAGGTACTCAATCAGAGATTAAATCAATATTTCATGAAGTAATCCCAATTAAAAACTGTTTTTAGGACGACTGAACAGTTGGGCTATGTGGTGATCGTATATCACGATGTCAGCTACACGGTTTCGTCCCTTTTAATCGAATTAGTTACCCAACCAAAGAATTACACAACCGACTACTGCAACATTCGTATAGATCAATTCATCATTGATTTCTTCAACGCTCATTTAGTGACACAGGAAAAATTCACGGAATTCCTCAAAGGAAAGCCCAAAGTGGATTTCTCTCATGAAGACATAAAAACTTTGTACCAGGAATATCTAATGCCGAATTCGACCAATTATAGAAAAATATCCATCCAAGTGATTGGAAGTGTAGTCGATGCATTTGCATTGTGTGAAGCTTCCAATGTGATGAAAATGCCAGATATTTACTTACCTGATGGAAATGAAAATGTAGGTTTGGACCCCACCGGACCGTTCAAATCTAAACAGAAACCTATAGAAAACAGAATAACAAAGAACAAAGGATTAGAATATTCAAAATCCAAACCGGAAGTGTTTAAACATTCTAAATCAGAAAACTTCAAACCAGACATAAGGAAGGCAAGGTCCAAGGCTACCTGTAATAGCAAAAGCTGTAGATTTGTTTCAGACATTCAAAGACATGAACAAAGCATTTCGAAAAATCGGCATGAATCTCCTTCGCATTCGAGTTTATTAACCAGAAAAGTTAGTGACATTCATAAATTTAAAAACAAATTGAGATTGTATCCGAATCTTGATGCAGCTAAAATTGTTATTAATGAAGATGAAAGTTAAACGAAATTGAAATTGTATTCCTATCCTAACATTTCTGTCTTGTTTGTCACTCAAAATTTAACGTAACAAAATTAAATGTATTTGAAATTGACAACGATACTATAATTAATCAACTTATCTGGACCTAAGCACACACAATCTGTTGGAAAATTTTAAGTTTTTACTAAATGCAATAAATAATGATAATTAACTAAAAGCAAACCGAAAGAAATTGTATGAATCTCTGAAATATCAACAAAATGCTAAATGTTTTTTTTAGAATCATACTGGGTACTCTGAGAAGGCAGCATAGAAAGACTTGTAGAATTGGCGGAAATGAAATTGAATATTTTTCTGCATTGTAAAAATTATCTGCAAAATTTGTTTTTGTTAAATAAAATATTAAATTCGCTAAAAAATCAATAAAAAAAAGTATTATAAGAATGGAAGTTGACGAAAACGCTGGGGTGCCTCCGCGTTCGAAACGAGTTGTCTATGAAGACAGTGGTAGAATCAAGCCTAAAATTACCGAAGGGGCTCCCTGCATGCCTGGTAATTTGTAATTTTATTTATAATTCTAACTTTCACTTTAGATGTGTTTTTTTTAATTTATCTTTTATTTATTTGTTAACTTTGACGAATAGGTCAGAAGATCTGCATTGCAAACGAGTACTACGAAGCTGGAGAAGGGGCATATGAGTTTGGAAATACGATTTACGCTGCTATTGTCGGCTTTCTCCAAGTAGAGGAATTTTCGGAGCAAGAGGTCAGTTCATTAAACGGTTTAAAAAATATATCCTGACTTAAAAGTAAATTATTTATTTATTGGGAATGTCTCGTACTTTTAGTTGACCATAATTTCTGTAAAAAGGAAAGACGATAAGCCCCCGTTTACAGCACCCTTTCTTGGAGCCGTGGTCACATGTATTGTAAGTCATTGTAGAATGTTTATAATGAAGATATTCATGGGTTGATTAACTATGACATTTTAATGTTCATTAGGCCTTATCCAGAACTCCCAAGCTCTGTCGATGCCTGATTACTCATGTTGGTAAAGTGAAGTTAGATGATCCTGTCAAAGGAATCATAAGGAGAGAGTACATTGTGCAGAAGCATAGGGATTTAGCAGAAATAGAGACAAGTTTTGGATTGGGGGATACTATCTTGGCTAGAATAGTAAGTGGATACATTCTCGAGAAGTTATATTATGATTTATATTAGACTAACGTCTTTAATTGAACAGGTTGGAATTGGGGATGGAGATTTCATTATGTCTACCGCCGAAGATAATCTTGGTGTAGCAACGTCCATAAGCACAGCCGGTCTGTTTTGATTATATTATTATTTTAAATCCTTACTAAATAAGAGTAGTACATAATTTTTTGTTTAAATTAGGCTTTTATATGGTTCCGATTGGCTGGACAAAAATGGAGTGTCCTCGATCTAAAGAGGTTTTGCCTAAAAAAGTTGCTAAAATCGTTCAAGATAGAAACATTGAATACTGGCGAAAGCGGAATGAGGATTTGATTTTGAAAAAGAATGTCATTGAACTAAAACTCTCCAAAACTCTCAAGAAAGAACTCGAAGGAACTGCTTCTGATGTTGAAGAAACTTAAAAATTCCAACAACCCAAGAGGACAGAAGTTTAGGCTATCTAACTGATAATCGATTTTTAATTTTTTTTATATCAGTTTATTCAAATACTAATAAAAATTTCAGTTACAGTGATGTGCCAATTTACAAAAAAAATATTTCCATGGTTATCGTTGTCAAACTTGATACAAATTTAAATTCATCAGGGCGTTCAAGTTCTATGGTATCTGTGCTGTATGTAGTCGCTTCACTCCGCTAGAAGCGTTTATTTGAGATTTGCTGTTGCTGCTATTTATTCAGAAGTTATTTTATTTACAGCTCTATTTATTCAAACAAGTAGTAGACGCAAGATCCATTTGTTTTATTTAATTAAGCGCTAGTTGACCTTAATTAGTTTTATGTAACATAATGGTTCATCAAACTAGAGGTACAACACTTCCACCTATCAAGACCACTGTTCTTAGTACTACTACTCTTGGAAATAGCAAGACACTTTCATTTTTTTCAACAACCGCAACGAGTCATAAGGATTTTAAACAATTTAAAAATGAAAAGAAGTAAGTTCATTTGTGACTTAGAATTTGTAATAACTTTTGTAAATGACAATTACTATTAGACCTAGGGAACTCCATCGGTTCCATAATCTCATGTTCGATCCACACGTCTATCGCGGACGTTGTTTCAAAGATTTTCGAGAAAAGGATAAGGAGGATCACTCTGGGGTGAAAATTCCTCCTCCAACTAGTTCCGCGGTTGTTAACTTTAGTAGATTTTCTAATCCAATGCACCAAAAACCGAAGGAACGAAAGAAAAAGAAAATCATTCCTCCTAGCAAGAAATTTGGTAATTTAAGAATGTCTGATTTTAATCCGTGAACTATTAGCATCTTTTTACATTTCGATTTCATTGTAGGAGGTATTGTGAGACCGACTATTGCAGATCTTGTACTATCCAAGAAGGACATAGGGTTCGGAGATATAAATGAGCTTGCAAAATTTATCGCTGAACAAGAGGAAGAAATCGTATACACTAACGGTGAATGTCAAACGGATGAAACAGACATCGGAGCTCACTGGCAAAGCATTCGAGATTCACCGAATTGTAAAACAAAAAACGGAAAGGATGCACAAACTCAAGCTTATTATGCTGAACTCGTTCCATATGAACAAGAATCAGAACCAATTATCAAAAATATGAGCTCAAAGATTATGGAACAAAGTCTTATAGAATGCATGGAAGAAGAGGAGATGCAAAAGATAGCTAAACAAGGAATGAGGGTTGAATCTAGTATCCGAGCACAAGTGTTTGAACAGATTCGATACGAACAAAGTATGAGAAAGAATGAACTGGAAATGATAAAGCTGAAAAACGAGGTTCGATTACAGACTCTTTGCATTTAAAGAAAAGTTGTAATAATATCAGTAGAAAAGTATGATCTATTTTTATAAATGTTTTTCAGGAAGTCAAAGATTTTCTCAAAGCGAAAGAGACGGAACATCGAATCGGATCTCGTCATTATTCAATGGCGTTCTTTGACAATATGCGATGTGCTGGTACTCTTCCTAAAGTGAACACTGGTACAACATATTTACTTAAATCCAAATGATATAATTTGCATAAAGTTCCTTCCACTTAACCGTATTTATTTATTGGTTTAGCTGTGGAGCATAATTTCCTACCCTGGTTGAACGAGTCCACACGGAAGGAAGTCGTTGAATCGTCAATTTCGAAACAAATCGTAGACGGTAAAATATTCTGCAAGTTGAGACGAGTTTATATTTTATAATAGAGGATGATGTAAAATTCAAAATTTATTTGTCTCTAGACATACTGAAAACCGTTTCGACGGAGCGCGAGACAGGCGTTCCTCCGACTAAAGAACGCAAGAGATTATCAAGTTTGTCAAAGACTATTAGCTTCAGAGGGTCAAAGGAAGTTTATTTCAAGAGCCCTAACTTGTTGGAAACCGAATCTTTCTCTGAGTTGAGACCAGATTATTCTACTGATTCCGAATCTGTGGAAGATACGGATGAATCTGAAGAAGATGTAGATTATGTAGAAGAAGAATAATTATGTACTTTTTATTTAATTGTACGAGGATATGGCAGATTATTTTTTGTGTCTATGTATATAATAATAATAATATGCAGAGTAGTAGTATGTAAGGTATGAGAATCAATCGATGAAATAAAGAAATAGCAAACACGTATCATATTAATTAAGGTACTATAAAATAGTAATTTAATCACAGGCAGTATTATTGCATATTTAGTGTGAAGAATAGATTAACTTGGGAAATCACAGTATTTTTAATACAAAAGCTCACGTTCAAAAACCAAAGTCGCCGTGTATTTTCTTATGGAAGCAATGAATTTTTTCACTGGCCATAGCATACACAATTTGTAAACTATACCAAGGTTAGCTAATGCAACGAAGTAGTACAATAAAGTCGGGCTTAGACTGAGGAATAAAAAAATGTTAAAACTTTCCACACACATAAATGATATTGACTTTGAATACCATTGTCGACACTTGAAGAAGTTTTTCTGTTAACTCATAAAATATTTTTAGTATTTAAAATTAAAGCTTAATTATTTTAGCAATAAAACAAATAATTAACTTACATCTTCAACCGTGTTGTAAAACGACACGGCTGCAAATAGGTGTACCAGTGTGATATTGAAGTGTGTATATAAAATTATCATTCCACATAATGCTATGAAAAATAAAAATGAGTTTATTCGATTAGTTTATTGTCTAAAAGTTTGAATATATTTACAATTGCATATGTATCTACCTGGAATTTTTATTCCAAACAGGTCATAATTTTCCGTATCATTTTTCAGTTCAACTAGACCAATTACATCAATGATTATCAATGCCACTGAAATTACCTATATTTAATATATTTAATATAAATATGAATTATACTTCTTGTTTAAAAAAAATGATGCCATTAATTTGTAACTTACAATTAGCAATCCTGTCAAGATTTTAACTGTAAAGCTGGTGTCTTCGTATTGCAAATTATGTCTGCAGTATTCCATCCTCCTCAATTTCAAACAATTATATCTAATATTATGATGAGTGTGTGTAACTTATTATGAGTGAAATAATAAATAAACAATCGTCCAGAAAAATGTAGGTCACTAGGCTTTCATTTCAATGTAACCTTGTCTATAATAGAAGACGGATGTGGTTAATGATGTTTGGATTGAAGTTTGATATTGAGTTGGCAAAAACATAACATCAGATTTATTTATTCACCAAACAACAAATTATTGCAGTTGTGATTTGCAACGTACAATGACACAAGGAATGTAAAGTGAAAACGAGATTGAATAGAAATTAGACAAATGCAGGTGATAAATCGATAGCATATCGAATTTTATTTGAAAATGCATACTAAACATTAGTAAACAAAATAGTCGGGCTTACAGTTAGAATTATGGCAACAGTAAGAGCTCAAGAGTTTGCAATTGAACAATTCATAAAGCTAAATATTAAATTAAAGTTTACAGCTAGGTGTACTCTACCCGAAAATATGCATTGTGTACAGTTGAATAAATTATAAAATGGACATTGTCCAAAAATCACAGAGTTAGGAACATTTACATATTAAATATGTTAAAGATTGCAATAATTTTCTAAACTAATCCACATTAAGCTGGGCCTTTGTGAAAGCGAGAAAAACTTGCTCTAAACTGCATTGTCCAACTGAGTATGCCTCCAAATTAAATTGGGCTTTTGCAATCTCCATTTTTGCAAACATCTGTCCCCATGTGGTATTTTTACTTGGGACTTGATAATGGACAAATCCAGGATGAATATCTTTCAAGGTACAATCTAAACAAAAATTAAATTAGCATAATATTCATTTACAATTTCAATAAGAGTCGGTAGAAAGATACCTGGAAATGATTCTTCAATAAAGCTTCGCAACTCCTCAAGTTCAGATTCCCATCGATGTGGGGACCTTACTCTTCTTAATGACATAATACTGCTTCTTCGGCGACCAAGTTCCTATGTGTATTCAAAATGATAATTAAAAATAAATACGATTTTTTTTATCTTAATATTAATTTTAAAAAAAATAAAATCCTGAAATTACCTGCTTTTCCCTTGTGAATGGTTCACTTTCACTCAATCCCTTCGGTGTGGTTTGAGC